>LIEC01007440.1:0-64833 GCA_001925005.1 Drosera capensis
ATATATTGGATTCGTCCAATGAAAGAAGTAAACACATGTGAACAAACATTGGAGTGAAGGGTTGTGGGTGGGTGTGGTAGGCACATAACCCAATAGCGGGAGATCGTGGTGGGGTAAAGGGGAGGGGTTCCAATCAAAGCAAAAGGACAGCAGAACCAAAAAAGGAGAAGGCCACGCAAGTACCTGCTATAGTACAAAGAGTATCCAGTCCGTCCAGGTTAAGACTCATCCAGTTTTTATTCAGCCGTATTCTACTATGTGAAATTGCTTATACTATGGTTTAATAATATAAAATTAATAGTAGGTGTTAACTGCTGTGTGTGCAATAAATGTAAAAGAAATAGCAAGATCAAAGAGAGGAAAGCATTACAATACAACGTTGGAGGCTGAGCGAATATTATACTTGCCATGTACATCAAACCAACTACCCCAACATGGCATTGGCAGGTCCGTTTTAATCTTGTTTTTTTCTTTTTTCTGGGCAAAGTAGTCCAATGAGTAAAGTGATAAAAAAAAATATGTGAAGGGTTCATATACGGTTTACTATTTGTTTAAACAATGTCTACGTGGGTACACCGCATTTTGTGGATAAAGTATATGGAGGATAATAACATTTAAATGACAAACTCACGTTATAAAACAACTCACATTCTGATTTTTTATTATCTTCATTTTAATTTAGTTATAATTGATTAATCGTAGCATAAATATAATAATTCTATTTTTTTTCTTATTAAATAATCAGTTTATATTATTATAATCAGATTATTTCAACATCTTGTTCTTGCATCTTGTTCTTGCTCATTCTTCATTTTTTCTCTTAAACCACACTTTAAATCCCATTATCTTTAAGAAAATGTTCTTTTTTTTAATCAAATTTTATACAAATTCAACACGTACATCTATTTTTTCCTTATTAGATAATCAATTTATATTATTATAATCAGATTATCCCACATCCTCTCATTCTCTATCATAAACCATATTACATCTCATTATCTCAAAAAAAATATTCTTTTTTCATTTAATTTCACACAAATTCAACACATATATAAAATTTCATATCAGGTCAAACCGTTTTAATTATATTAAGACGGATATAGTATAACTTATTTGTTTCTAAACTATTATCAGTTATTATAAACAAATCCATCATATCTAATTATCAAATTACCCGTCAGGGCCAAAACTTATGACTTACAAACATCTTGTTACTCGAAATGACAAGAAATTCGATTTCATATATGGGGTTCGAGTATTGGATATGAAAAAAAAAATAACTCTAGAAGAGATAAAAGCAGTTATAGAGAATGTTGAACATTTAGCCTCAAAACGTTCTTCAAGCTTGGGCGAGATGTGTACAAACCAGATACACCCGTCCAATTAATAGATACTTCGTGTGTGTCCCAATCAATTAGATAGCTTAGTAAAAATTTTGCCATAGGGACTACGCAATGATTTCCCCCCAGCTTAGTACTACGTCTTAGACTAATTAAGCTAGTAATTACTCTCAAGTACTTTATTAAAACAAAGTTAGCGCCCGCGGTTTCAATGCGGCCTACAAACTTATGTTCGCCATCTGGAGGAGTTAACCAAGTTTCGGAAAGAAATTAGTAGGAGCATTACTTTTGTCATCAGAATCACAGAATAAAAGAAGGGGAAAATAAAGAGACTAACAGTAAATAATGTCTTACATTCGTGGGTAATGATCTACGGTCAATATTAGACTTCCTCTAAAAAAATCAGCGTAGATAAACACTCATTCTTTGCTACAACGTTGACACTGAATCAACATCTTTTATGTATAGCTTAAGCTTATATGAATCCAGATTGTCTATTAGTAGAAAAGTACGATCATATGACCGCACGTCACATCTGTTTTGTTACCATTGTAACATCTCGAGCTTGATGTCTACAACTAAGTCGGCAATAGTTTGCATAGGTCCATGATCTATATATATTATCATGAACAAACACTACAAGATTGGATGAACCGTCCTCAGACTTGGAGGTCATACGGGTCTCAACTCTTGACTTGCTGTGTTACTTTACAACAGTTCCTCAAAGCTCAAATTGAGTTCACAGGATAGGAGACGCAGCCATCAAAGATCAATTACTCGGAATAACTATCTAGAGGATGGTCTAAAGAGCCATGGAGGCAGCACGAATAGCTTCTCGAAATGAAACAGATGCTTGCGCACACGCCATACATACAATGTGTAGAGAAGTGCGGCCAATGTAACCAGCGAGAACGATATAATTATCAACTTCCAGAAGTCCTGGAAGAAATAACAAGAAATATACCCAGTGAATAAAAAGAACATGTATAATTGTGTTTGGAACAGTTTATCTACTTAACGAGCGTGATATAAATTTTGCGGAGAAAACATATGTCCTGGATGATCATAACGAGGAATCAACTAGTGCTAGTTATGATCGTACCTTTGGATCTGATACAAGAATTCCCATGACATAACCCATCATATCCAAGGTAGACTGGAGCGAGTTCTGAACGCCTCCAACAACACAACGATCAGATTCCGGCACTTGGTCCTGTACAACAGGAAATAAGAGTTTCCAAGATGGCCAGATTAGATGATCAATAAATTGTGGTAGTCAGATCATAACCCTCAAAATGGAAGCACATGAGACCTGCATTTGCCGAAGAACAGCTAAATCAAACATCCACAATCCAAGCCGCGAAGCTGCCACACCACCCATGAGCATATATGCTGATGTTATCCCATTACGGATCCAAATGGAGCCGACGCACACCAGCAGGAACGACCACTGCGAAAGGCAACATACCACCAGCGAATCAGATGCCTAAACATAGTCAAGTTAAAAAGTCATGAGTTCAAAGAACAACAGAAGCGTAAGAAGTTCAAGTACCTGTGACCAGATGGACCAAAGTCCTGTTCTAATCGTTGAAATATGAGATTGTAAGATGGGATAAGTAAAAGTTGCAGTGATGCCGATTGTAGCACTGATGCTTCGCCCTATAGCAATTATATATGCTGGAATACCATCCCACTCCAAGGCAGCTGTCATCAAACTCCCAAAGCTACAGCATTTGCAAGTATGAAACTTTCATATCCCACTTCTAAGTCTATTTTTAAAACCAAGATATACTTGAATCTTATGAGTACCTAAGCACTGTGAAG
The DNA here is from genome assembly GCA_001925005.1 of Drosera capensis. Taxonomy (NCBI): domain Eukaryota; kingdom Viridiplantae; phylum Streptophyta; class Magnoliopsida; order Caryophyllales; family Droseraceae; genus Drosera; species Drosera capensis. The sequence continues at coordinate 3,165 of LIEC01007440.1, forward strand.
TACAACAAAGCTAGGGAAACACCGGCGAGAACCACATCTTGCTTCAAGTAGACTTTCCACGCAGTGAGATAAGGAAGATTCAAGAGCCGATGAAATACCCCGGCCCTTCGGCTATATTCTGAAACAACAGTTTCCTTGATACTCTCAGGGAGTAAGCGTTGGGTCTGCTCATCGACAGATGTGATTTGTTCATGATCACGAGAAGATCTCCTCGCAGCTCTCGTCACTTCTCTCTCTCTCAAACTCGGGATTCCTTTGTATACAGAGATGAGAAGCCAATATAGCAAACAAACAGAAACTACATTCCAGAAAGCTAAACCTATAGCAGATGCTGTCAGTGATATGAAGCTCATGAGTAAGCCGGAAACCACTGGCGCAAACAGCTGGCAAGCTAAGTCGATCCTTCTAATAACAGAATTCAGCTTCGTTAGCACGCCTGGAGCCTGATCTTCTGAGATCACCACTACCCTGTCACATGTCAGAAAAAACAACCTGACTTACATAGTCTACACGCATAATGGAATCGATCAAATCCCGAGACAAGCGAATATTGGTTTCACCATTCTCTTTCGATCAAGATGGTTCCAGCAAGAGTGGAGAGCACACCCACGGCTCCAGACACATTAGTCAGAGAAACAAGCAAGGCGAATATCGGGAAGTGTGTGGTCTTCAAATCTGAATAGTGCAATAATGCGATAACTGTGCCACCGGCAATCATGAAAGAGAGGTTCTGTATAACAGACCATAGTTGAAGAACCTGAAACGATATTAGACTCGTTATATACAGCTTTTTCTCCATCAGTAGTGTCAACTGAACAAGATAGAGGAAAGGGAAGTCGGTGCAACCTTGACATAGGTAAGCTTATCTACCAATTGGCCAACGATAGGACCGAACAAGGCAACAGAAGCGGATTCTACAACTCCGTATAGAGCAGTGAGTAGTAACGAGTTAGGCCAGATATTGATCATGTATAGAGCTACAGAGAACTCCCATATTCTGCACATAACCAGAAAATGGATGCATATATGATTAAGGCCATTAGACAGAAAACAAGGTATCTACTTTTTTTTTCCCATACAATCATATATATGAAGTGTTTATAAATACAACGCCGGACTATTCGGCCTAGGTGTTGATGATGGCAACGATGACGATGATGAAATGCAAAGTATCCACAGATCAGAATCCAATATGATGGATGAACAAACCGAATGTAACGATACTTCATCATGTCCTAATCACGAACTGTTTGAGAAACTTCTTTCTCAAACATCAAAAGGGATTGTTATGCCCACTTAACTAAGTGCAAGAGACACAAACATAGAGTAAGAGTTCGCCTACAACAAACCACTCTTGCACTTTTCCACATCCAAAAGCAACATATATAATTAAATTTGTCTATGATGATCAATATAAGAGGATGGATACTCCAATTAAATTCCCCCCTTTTTCAATGATCCCTTTTCAGATAAAGTTCCATTTTGCGGCATTGCCAACAAACAAGAACAAAAAACACATGACAAAGAAACCTTTTAAGAACTAAAAGAACCATTAAAAAGGGCGGATCAACAGAAAATACCTTGCGCTCCATCTAGACAAGAAGTGGCCAGTATACAAACACCTTATAAGAACCTTAGGCAAACCCTTGTCGCCACAGTCGCCGCCGTCACCACCTTGATGTTCAAGCAATGGCTGCTCAGCCGGGTTTGCGATCGAAGTTCTCTGTATCTCTTCTCCTACAGAACCATCACCCTTCCCCTCCGCGTTGACTCCAACTCGTGACATGCAGTTGGAGAAAACCTGTCTTTTTTCATCAAGCAATGTTTGATCTTGAGAAGAACATCAACCATTTCATTTGCTTATGGGATTTTCGTTTGTGTATTTATATCAGGCGCCGATGCTGAATTTTCCTATTCCCAAAACGACGCAGGCATGGCTGGCATTTGCCTCACCTCTAAATTCAACAATGCTAGTATATCATTTCTTAATCCTGAAAAGTTATGAATCGTATCACAACTTTTGAATCTCGATTGTAACGAGAGTATTAGTCTGTTGTAACAATTGCCTAAAAAAATAGGATCCATCAGTGTTTGTAACAAAATATGCGACATTTACAAATATACTTATCCAAAGGTTTACTCCGTAGACATCGAAGGAGCATAAAACTATGGATCCCCAAGATTTTTTATGGTCTGAACCCAAATTCTATCATAATAAAAGTGCCCATTGACATTTTAGAAAGATATGACATAAACTTTGGAGTTTTTCTCTCCTAGCTGCCATTCTGTTGCGAAGAAAGGTTGATATGCATCTCATCGATGGGACAAAAACCTTATAATAATCCTCACCCTGCATGTATGAATCTCAAAAACGTATACTACGAAAAAGGTCACATATTTGTCCCTACCTGTCTTGCCTTGTGAGATGCAGAAAATGCCGATCTGAGGGAGATCAACTCGCTTTGCTTACATGGTCGTGTCTCAATCATAACAACCATGCAAGACCAGAATCTAAACTACTAGTCTATATACCAGAACTTGACTGCTGGCTTGAGAGTCAAAGAGCACTCTCAGTCTCGCACGAACCTTCTCATGTTCTACCAAAAAAAAAAAAAAACATGTATGATAAACTTGTTATGTACAGAAACATCTTCATTCTCGCCTGGATCGTCGAAAGCTGAATCATAAAGCTGGAAAACAGAAGAAATAACCCATTACATCTTGGTTTAGAGGAGATGAACAATGACAAAAATGAATGACGAGAAATGAAAATCAACTCCACGGAGTAGACATCATAATAGTTCACCTGGAGAACCAACGTGCAGAGTTACGTGCTGATATCAGTATATCGCCCAGCATGGCATGCTTGATTCCAATAGCATGCATATCGTGAATGGTACACATTAAAGAAAGAAAGAAAGAAAAAAGAAAGAGAACGAACGATTCTGCATCGCGTAGAGCCAATCAGTGGCATCGCAAACATGAAATGCAACTAAAGCTCGAGAACCAGCTCCAACCATCTCAGTCACCGGAGCCAAATGAACACAGCAGCACATCATACATGAATACACAATCCTACAGAATGCCAAGAACCACGTAACATATATTCTACTCATGCTACCATATCTGGACAACATAAATTAACAGGAGGATTACGAGAAAAATACAGTCATCATGCTCAAGGCCCCAAGCCTTGCTGATGCACAAATTCAGTAGCAGATAAATTTACCATCCATTAAGGGTTCAGATTAGAGGCTGAGGCCTTAAACAACTCAGGAAAAGTGCATCTTAGTTTTCGATTTTAACACTATTCTTATCTTTGACGACATGCCAAGGCAGAGGACTGATCTGAATAAATGAAGCAGGCAGGGAACAAGTGTAACAAGCTCAAATTTATCACTTTAGCAATTAGGTCAACTGTTCATAAGTTCGATTGATGGCTATAGCAATTGCATTTTGTTGCAACACAGAACGCCAGCATCAAGAGTGAAAATGAACCAGAAGGCAAATCTTGAACTCACGATTGGGTCATGTTAGTGCAGGAAGAGAACTACGTTGGTCATGATTCATCCTTCTTTTCATCTGAATCCGAGTTATCTGCGTCGTAGCCTACTCACTAAATTAAACCAAACAAGATTAACTGTGACGAATTCATTGATAAGCAAGCAATCAACCTGAATCATTAATATTCACATAAAGCTATCAACCCTCTCTACTCGTTGGTTCATCCATAGAATTTAAGATGTGAAATTCGTACGTGTTGTTGAGTTATATTTTGACGTACGTCATCAAACGAGATCCGTTTGTGAGACGATATCAAAGACATGAACATGCAGAGCGATGGAAAATATTGAGCCAAGAACATCATCAACATCAATAATTGTTTTGAACCCTCAAAAGGACATGGAAAATCAGAGCGACTGTACCAAATTGCTAGACAAAGAGCGATGATCAATGAACAGTCATTATCCAATTCTAAAAACCCGACACTTCCCGTTTCCAACATAGATAAGCTTTAACAGATTAAAAGTAAAATGTCGAACCAATAAAAATGAATGAATCTACGAATAGAGAAGAGAACATATACGCACACATTACTAAGCCTTTTTCTCTCTTTCTCCACGTCTAATCCTGAATGCCTCTGTGAAACCGTAAAGGAAAAAAGATCCCAATCCCCACAATGTCATACCTCAAATCTCAAAAACAAGGCAGTGCCATCAACGTCAAGTTTCAGGTTACGAATTGGAATAAGATTAAGACCATATGGCAGTCAAAACGAGAACTGCATCACTTGAAGCAGAGCAAGGGCATCAAATATCCAACGGTCATCCCAAATGTCTCCTCGAGAAATCGACATAGATCAAAATGACAACAAGAATCCAAAATGCCAACACCAAAAACACAAGCCATCTTCCACAATGATGCAAACTTCTCACTCATCAACTGCAAAAATCAAAACGAAATACCAAAACCCACGATGTCAAAATTCAATAATCCCAACAAGAACAAGACCCACCACCAAACAGGCCTCAGCAACTTGGCAGCCAAGGCGCATGGCCCGTGTGGGCCCCCTTCGTCCGATCTCCTTTCTCCTTGAGTATCAGGCCTACGAATCACCCCGAGGTCTTCTCCGACAAAACACATACATAAAAAGGTTATACGTGTAAATTAATAGTTGTTTGATGTAGTTGTTCACAATAGAAATGAAAAATCAATATTTAAAAGTAAAAACACTTCATGTAACATAATAATATTTTTAAATGATACATTGAATATAACACTATAATGTTAAAAAAAAAAAAAGAAATTTAAAACCATGTTTTATCCGTTTGAAAAACAAATAATAATAATAAATATTTTTGTTTCACCAATCAATGAAACAAAAATAAAAAATAACGATACCAAACATGTCCTTGAGCTTCTAGGAATCTAGACTGTGTGCCAATTAGAAAAGTTAGAACATGTGAACACACATATCACGTCTACTCCAATACCATAATGAAATCCAAGCTTGATGTCTACAACTAAATCGGCAATAGTTTGAAGAGGTCCATTATGGTATATCACCAAGAACAAGACCTCAGACTTGGAGGTCATAAGGGTCTCGACTCGCTGTGTCACTTTACAACAGTTCCTCAAAGCATTTAGTTCACAGGATAGGGGAACGCAGCCACTAAAGATTAATGACTCAGTCTAAAGAGCCACGGAGCCAGCACGAATAGCTTCTCGAAATGAAACAGGTGCTTGCGCACATGCCGTACATACAAAGTGTAGAGAAGTCCGGCCAATGTAACCAGCGAGAACGACAGTAGTATCAACTTCCAGAAGTCCTAGAAGAAAGAACAAGAAATATACCTAGTAAATAAAAGAACATGTATAATTGTGTTTCGAACAGTTTATGTACTTCACGAGGATGATTTAAATCATGCGGTGAAAACATATGGCCTGGAAGATCATAACGAGGAATCAAATAGTGCTAGTTATGATCGTACCTTTGGATCAGATACGAGAATTCCCATGACATAACCCATCAAATCCAAGGTAGACTGTAGCGAGTTCTGCACGCCTCCAACAACACAACGATCGGACTCTGGCACTTGATCCTGTACAACAAGAAATGAGTTCCCAAGATTAGATGATCTTTAAATTATGGAAGTCAGATCATAACCCACAAAAGGGAAGAACCGGAGACCTGCATTTGTTGAATAACAGCTAAATCAAACATCCACAATCCAAGCCGGGAAGCTGCAACACCACCCATGAGCATATATGCAGATGTTATGTCATTTTGGATCAAAATAGAGCCGACGGACACTAGCAGGAAAGACCACTGCATGAGGTAGCAGACAACCAGCGAACCAGATGCTTAATGGCAGTTTATCAGATCTCAAGCTTTTAAACATAGTTAAGTTAAAATCCTAAGTCAAGAAAACAACAGAAGCGTAAGAAGTTGAAGTACCTGTGACCAGATGGACCAAAGTCCCGTTCTAATTGTTGAAATATGAGATTGAAAGATCGGATATGTAAATGTTGCAGTGATGCCGATTGTAGCACTGATGCCTCGTGCTATTGCAATTACATATGCTGGAATACCATCCCACTCCAAGACAGCTGTCATCAAACTGCCAAAGCTACAACATTTGCAAGTATAAAACTTTCATGTCAATTTTGAAGTCTATTTTTAAACCAAAATATACTTGAAGCACATGAGTACCTAAGCACTGTGAAGTACAACAAAGCTAGGGAAAACCCAGCGAGAACCACATCTTGCTTTAAGTAGACTTTCCATGCACTGAGACAAGGAAGATCGAAGAGTCGCTGAACCAAGCTGGCCCTTGGGCTAGATTCTGAAACAACAATTTCCTTGATACTCTCAGCGAGCAAGTGCTGGGTATGCTCATCGACAGATGTGATTTGTTCAGGATCACGAGAAGATCTCCTTGCAGCTCTTGTCAGTTCTTTCTCTCTCAAACTCGGGATTCCTTTGTATACCAAGATGAGAAGAAAATAGAGAAAACAAACAGAAAGTACATTCCAGAAAGCTAAACCTATAGCAGATGCTGTCAGTGATATGAAGCTCATGAGTAACCCAGAAACCACTGGAGCAAACAATTTGCAGGCTAAATCAATCCTTCTAATTACTGAATTCAGCTTCGTTAACACACCAGCAGGCTGATCTTCTGAGATGACAACCACCCTGTAAATGTCAAATGTCAGGGAAAAAAAACCCTTGAATCACAAATGTCCAAACGCACAATGAAATCATTAGGTTCTAGGGTGAGATAAATATTGGGTTACCATTCTCTTTCGATCAAGATGGTTCCAGAAAGAGTGGAAAGCATACCAACGGCTCCAGACACGTTAGTCAGTGCAACGAGCAAGGCGATTAACGGGAAGTGTGTGGTCTTCAAATCAGAATAGTGCAATAACAAGATAACTGTGCTACCGGCGACTATGAAAGAGAGGTTCTGTATAACCGACCATAGTTGAAGAACCTGAAACAATAGTAAACTTATCATATGCAGCATTGTCTCCATCAATAGCGCCAACTGATTAAGATAGAGGAAAGGGAAGTCAGTGACCTTGACATAGGTAAGCTTATCTACCAATTGACCGACGATAGGACCAAACAGGGCAACAGAAGCAGATTCTACAACTCCATATAGAGCAGTGAGTAGTAACGAGTTAGGCCAGATATTGATCATGTATAGAGCTACAGAGAACTCCCACATTCTGCACGTAACCAAAAAATGCATGCATATAAGATCAAGGCCATTAGACAGAAAACAAGGTATCTACCTTTTTCATACAATCAATATATGAAGTGTCTATAAACACAAAGGCGGACTAAATGGCCTAGGTGATGATGACAACAACGATGACGATGATGATACGCAAAGTATCCCTAGATCAGCATCCAATGTAATGATAATTCGTCATGCTCTAATCACGGAACTGTTTGACAAAACTTCTTTCTAAAACATTAAAAAGAGATTCTGATGCTCACTGAAATTAAGTGCAAAAGAAACATAATCAGACATATAGTAAGAGTTTGCCTACAAATAAACCACTCCTGCACTTTTCCACATCCATAAAGCAACTTATAAATAAAATTTGTTTAAGATGATCAATATAAGAGGATGGATACTCCAATTCCCCCTTTTCAATGACCCCATTTCAGATAAAGTTCCATTGCCAACAAACAAGCGCAAAGAACTCAGGACAAAGAAACCTTTTTAGACTAAAAAGAACAATTAAAAAGGGATCAAGATGAATACCTTGCGCTCCATCGAGACAAGAAATGACCTGCATACAGACACCTTATCAAAACCTTAGGCAAACCCTTGTTGCAGCCGTCGTTGCCGCCACCTTGATGTTCAAGCAATGGCTGCTCAGCCGGGTTAGGGATCGAAGTTCTCTTTATCTCTTCTCCTACAGAACCGTCACCCTCCATGTCTGTTTCAACTCATGAAATGCAGCTGGAGAAAATTTGTCTTTTTTCATCAAGTAGTGGTTGATCTTGAGATGAACACAAATGAGTTCAAATGCGTGGCTTCTAGATAATCTGACTGACGCAGTAGCAACATATTTTGACGCTCCTACCTCAGAAAAACACTAGAAATATTGGACAGTTCTAATTGTTTTGAACATTCAACTTATTTCTTATTTTTTATATCAAGATATAAAAACAACTGTATCAGCACTTCAAAATTCGGATGGTAACTGATAGACTACGGTAAACAATCTGTTTGTAACAATATCCTAGAAAATAGGATCCATCTTTACTTTTTTGTTAACAGTTAAACCTTTAATGGTAACAGCGCCATGCATTGGTTAGATGCCACCGTTCGACCAAACTATTTTACGACATAACTCTATCGGAAGTATAAAGGTTACAGCCTTATAGACGTCCAAAGGCTTATCCAATCAACATCCAATCGACGATGGTTTCCCAAGGTTAAAAGAATATAACCCTTGGTTTAAATTCAACTTTATTATTCATAAAAAAGAAAGTCAACACACAATTTAGAAAGCCGTGATATGAACTTTGGAGTTTCTCTCTCCTAGCATCCATTCTGTAGCGAAGAAAGGTATGCATCTCGATCATGGGACACAAACCTTATAATAATCCTCACCCTGCATGTGTGAATCTCAAAAACATATACTGCAAGCTGCAACCGCAAATAATGCCAATCTCAGGGAGACCAACTCGCTTTGCTTACATGGTCGTGTCTCAATCATAACAACCATGCAAGACCAGATTCTGAACTACTAGTCCATATAACAGAACCTGATTGCTTGGCTTGACAGTCAACACACTCCAGGAATCTGATTCATGCGAAGCATCAAGAAAGAATTATTCTGAGACAGCCCAAGAGAAACATTGTCCAACTTAGCATCATCATCACTTTCTCGTTGAGCAGCAAACTTACTTGGCACATTAGCAACCTGACGAGACAAATTGTTTGCATTGTTTGCAATAGGTGTCCCGTCAGTCTTTGTCGGGACTTGAATCGATCGAATAAGAGACTCAACTTCAATCTAACTACGACATCATCTGAAATATCATCCATCTTCGTAGCATCCTTCACAACACTCCTAGCATACTGTCGCCCCGTACGTCTCTGCGGACCCTCAAGAACCTCAGCTCTCACTGAACTGGCCACTGATTCAGCATCACTTATGTTGTATTTATATGCACAATTTCTGCCTTCCCCAACAAACCACCCTCAGATTCTGAAGGCTCCTCAGAAAATAGGGTTATCTATTAATGCAGAAGGAAATCAAGGGAGTACATTGTTGCATACCTTGGAAAGGGATTCCAAGAGTCTTTCAGTATCAGCATCAAGCAGCTTCTTTAAATAAAGTCTTGAGCTAGCATCAAGCTGTTAACCGATGTAAGTAAACATATGGTGAGAACACCAGTCGCGTCAATAGTTCAAATTGAGCAGAAAAAATGTCTTAAAAAAGTCATGAGATAGGGATACAAGCATATATCAATTAGCAATCAATTACGTATGCTCTTTATAGATTGGATGTGCACGCTCGCGAGACTGAACTGAAGGAGTAGAGAAAGTAGAAACTTAAATAAAACAGTAATTGAAGATATTTTAAATGAAAACGAATGAAACGAGCAGAAGAGCAATAGAAAGGCAAGTAGGAGCCACCGATGTCTGAATCCATAGGTTGTCAGAAACCAGAACTTTGGTTATCCTCGTAGCCTGGTATGTACGAACAGCTATCAAATCCACAAGTCTAATGCAAGGAATAAAATCATACAGCAGTTTTGCAACTTACATATTTAGGTGCATATGCAGATATACATACTTACATGTTTGTAAATTTTGTCGTACTGGTTTCTCAACAAAATTAGGTACAGTTTTTTCAATGCAAGAAGATTGCCTTGAAGAGCTTCCGTATCCATCTAAGGGTCTTTGCTCATCTGACTCATCTCTACAGTTGAGTAGTTGACCACCTAGAAGGAGATGAAGCTCTCGAATTATTATCAAGGGATTCTCCTTAAAATTTCAGAATAGGGGATAATGTCGGTTTTTATGATACTCACCACTCCCCTCGCCTTCGTTCTTTGTGAACTTTTAAAATCAAGAACATGCAACCTTGAAAACAGATCTGAAATCCGTCGCCACCTAGGAGCTCGTTACTTCAGGTGAAATCCGTCGCCACCTACAAGGAGATGAAGCTCTCGCATTATTATCTAGGGATTCTCCTTAAAATTTGAGAATAGGGGATAATGTCGATTTTGGTGGTACTCACCACTTCCCTCGCCTTCGTTCTTTGTGAACTTTTAAAATCAAGAACAGGCAACCTTGAAAACAGACCTGAAATCCATCGCCACCTAGGAGCTTGTTACTTCAGGCGAAAACTGCTTGCTTGGGATCTTCCTTACACACCATAAGCATAGCAAACTCAAAGCTTAAAATCAAAGAAAAATCAATAGATAATTACAGTAATAATCCAAAGAATGATCCTAAGATACATCTCCATGAACTACAAACATGTTCCTATCCTATGGGAAAGCATTTGTTCTTGCTGACACTAATACAAAACAAAACACTGACTTCGCCTCAATAACCCCTCGAACAAAGCAACCGAATCACTATAACAATTACGAAATCACATCACTGATCTACGGTGTTGATCGTCTCACTTCACAACCCACAATCAGGAAGATCTTTTGAGAATCATGTCACAACTTAAATTGGGCAACAAAACACCAACCCAACCCACGTCAACTTGTTACTATACATCAAAACAACAACAAACGACAACTATTACCACCACTCAATTGCTCCCAGGATGAGTCTGGGAAGAACGAAATATATACAGTCTTATCATGATCAGAGGAAAACATTTTCCTGACTACACAACAAAAGAACGCCTTCCTGAAATCATCGAAAAACAAACAAATACCGAAACCAAGGGATCATCCCCACCCCACATGGTAAACCGCTCAACCAACTCTTCCAAGAAGAGGAGAGGTCAAGGGATCAAAACCTGTTGAGTGCGAAGCTACTTTGTAGTGGTGAGCCCGTCAGTGAAAGCTGCTTTAAATGATCCTCCGGGTTTGCGGGTTATTCGGTTGACTAAAGAAAAATCCTTCGGGATTTCCTTTAAAAAAAAAAAAACAAATATCAAAACCACAAAGCGATCCCATTTAATATACATTATTCAAAACAACACTGCATTCAATGATTAATAAACTATATACATACGATTACGCCACACAAATACAAATTGATTAAGATGAAATGGAGTGTGGAGATTGAATAACACAGAAACCGTGTCTATGATGATGATGACGACAAAGAAGAGAAAGTTGATGATCGTCGATGACTAGCCGAAATTGGAGGCATGATGTCGACGAAAGACAATGCTCGAATCGACTAGGAACTGTAATTTTCTTCCAACGGGTTTTTATCACTATGGAATTACAGCCTTTCTTTTTACTCGAACCAAAATAAAATAAGAAATTAATAACTCCATTCGAATATTATAGCATAAAATAGTTCATACTTTTAAAATTTTGACAAAATTATACTTTCACCTTTCCAGAAAAATTACAACACAATACTAAAAGTACTCATATTGGATTATGTAAAATAAAGATTCTATGAAAGAGAAAAAAGAAAGTAATGATATGATAAAAAATTAAAAAGAGGTTGAAAAAATATGTTGGGATGTGTGTTAAAGTGTAAAAATTATAATGTGAGAAAAAAATTCGATAAAGTTATTGTACTACTGTAGCATTTTCTATTTGTGCACATCAATTGATTGTAGCATCATGTATAATGAATGAAGTGCGAAAAGTAGAAAGAAAGAAAAAATGGAAATTATGATGCAAGTGCTCAAAATATGACCGTCACACATAAATTATAACGTTTTCAAAAATTATAAAGTTTTTTCATCAAAGTATCTATATTATCTTTATTTTATATTACATCAATTTCATAATCAATTTTTTCTTTCAGCGGTCGACTTTGATTCCTGAGGCATCGCTCATCGTCCACCCAGTGTACAAGTTTTTTTTCTCTTCTTTTTTCTTCTTTTTTTTTTCTTTTTTTTCAAAGAAAATATGAGGTTTGCAACTTTGCAGAGGATTCATTGTCTTGTTTTGGCCCTCGTTTTACATACTCTGGTTGTGTTTGTGCGAAAATGGAATAGGATCTGAATCTGTTAGTCCAGATAATTATATGGTGTTGCTTTTGTTAATGGATCCTGGCCCATATTTGTTAGTTTAAGTATCACTCTCATGTGTGCCCTACTATTAAGTGTGTTTGTGACATTGTCGGAAGCCTTTTTCATGCAATGGTCGGATATGTGTGTTACATTTGTATATATTACATATGCAATCAGCAGGATACATGTATTAGAAGAACAAGGAAAATAACAAAAAGAACAGCAGTTTCGACAGTGGGTTTTTGATGCAAAAACTGATCTGCGCAGTTTATTTTAGGGGAGTGGATCGAGGTTGATCCGGTGTCCGATCGTTCTCAAATTTGGTCAGCGGGTGGTTCATGACACTTGGTTTTTCAGATCCAACGGTCAGTTTTGTGACGGGTCTCTTACGTCGAGATATTCAGCCCGAAACAATGGCTCGTTTCTTGACTCCAATTTTGGCGATCTCTTCTCTTGATTCTCTTGTGTACCAAGATCATGATCTTAATGTTGTTGTTGTTGTTGCATGTCTCTAGTACTATCTAAAGAGGACCTTTGTATGCCTATTATTTGGAGATAGTGGAGTTTTGAGTGAACTACGATCCCGTGGTTTTTACTCCTCTTTACGGGGAGGTTTTTCACGTTAAAATTGTATATCCTTTTCCGTTTATGCTTTGGATGGTATTATGTGCACTAGTATAATTTTTTAACGGATTCACATAAAGGGAGAGACGTGCGAATTCCGTTGTGTTAATCCGATATGTGTTTTAAGTTCTCGACCTGATGTGTTTTAAGTTTATGCCAAAACAACTTTCCTTACGTTACCAGTGTTTGGTATAGCACACATATATGATCACAGCAGAATTCCTAGAAAGATAATTGAAAAGCAAGCAGATTTTGCTGCAACCAAAAAATATATGCATGGTACCTAAAATTGGAACAGAATTAACGAGACAGATTTACTCTAAAGACCTAGTTGCCAGAGAAAAAAGCAACTCCAGAAAAGGTAATCAATGGTAACATACCTAAAATGTACTCATTCATGCACGCACGATCAATTGTCCATGCATCTCGATCCCTATAAATGGCACCCCAATGACAAGTATAAGTCACAAGCAACGAGATCTCTAATTCAAAACAAATAAGCAGTTGCATATATACACAGATGGCAAGCACATCATCGCTCTTGCTCAAGCAGCTGGTCATGATCTGTGCAGTTCTCGCCTGCACGATGATGGTTGGAGAGGGATCGATACAAGACTGCATTAGCGAGAGAGATATCCCTCCCTCCTCATGCATCCCAATGCTGCAAAGGGGAAATGAAAAGGAGATTGGGAGCTGTGGAGCAAGCCTGAATAATATAAGGAAAATGGAGCTATCAAACCCTTCTAACGTCCGACCAGATTGTGAGTGCTGGAGGGAAGCAAATGATAACGCCGGAGACGAACTTGGATTTCCGCTCAAAACAGATGAACTACAAGCTTATGTGAATAAGCACACCAGAGACGTCAAACCCTTTCCATACAAAATAAATGGTTACTATGACTGCAGCAGGTAAATTAAATATACATAATCCACTTTCACATTCCATATTCTTACTAGAGCCCCTGTTAACTTTTTCCGCATTACACGAACAGCATTGAGCGATACTTTGTTACCTATCTTTGCAGGTTCAACTAAGAATGATCCAAAAGATGACAGATATTGCCATGCCCCAAGAATCACACCAATTTTTATTTTGAAGAGAATACAATCCCATTCAGTTCCAAAACATCAAACTAAGATTTGAATTGCATGCAACGGTGCTCCAGCTCGTGCATTCATATGTAATTGTCCACCTATGAATAAATTCTCTTCATTTTATGAACTCCTTACGAAATTTATCTGCAAATTATTATCGAATGGAACACCCATATAACACTTGAAGCCAAAGCATAGCTTATGCAGTATCCTCGAGAACTTAGCCAGGATTACTTTGTAGTCCTGTGACAAAAAGTTCGCCTTTCCATCACCAAATCCTCGTAGCAAGACAAGACCATTTACTATTGGCTATTGGTTACTATACATGCACCCGTTAAAGATTATTCCATGGTTATAGAGTTCATAGGCAATGCACATCAAATCTATTTTGCTGGCAATGATGAATTTCATCAGAGTTGTTCCGTAGACTATAAACATGTTATTCAATGATGCACATCAAACATGTTCCGTACATATACAGATCGCATGACAATACTGCCATTAACAAAACAAAATTATATCCATCAATGTAAGCATTCATGAGAGAAACATACCACCGAATTCTAGTGACGATGACCAATTCTTGCAATTTCATTCCATCCTACTCCTGAAAACGAAAATCCAGATGTTATAACATCAGAGTTGCCATGAGAATCCAGAGAAACAGAAAGAATTGGTTATCGTTATAAACCTTTAAGCTCAATATGCTTTTAGTTTCGCCAAATGATTACTTACAGATGTGAAACATGTTTTACTTTTACGGCTTAAGCTGACTGATAATAAAATATGAACAATCCACAAGATTCAATAGCATAAATAACCATGAAAACACACATCGAAAAAATAGCAAGGAAGAGACATTGTCCTTGAACATAAACCCTTTCATATTATGCCTCACATAGCAAGGATAAAGTCATGCCAACCCATTTGCACAGGGACACCGGACACATATAGAAATGTAATGAGCATTTCAAGTTTTTCTGTTAAATGATTTGTTCGATCAAGACATCTTCAAGCAATTTATAGTGTCTGTGATCAAACTTTATATGCTGCTTTATTTTCAGCTGTCTGTCATCTTCGCTTAATCTATGTACAGACCCAGTAGGCAAGAGCGACTAACAAAAATGCTTCTGCACATACATAGTGAAGAGTAGAAACCATTGATTCATACTAAAGTAGAGAGTAAACCGTATCATCTGTCACAATGTGGCTTTGCTACTAGTGTCAATTGAGAAGAAATCAATCCCATGCATTGGCAAACCTATGTTCCCTGTGACGATTAATGCTCCCAACTTCTAAATCAGGAATATTGATTCTGATGCCTAATAAATGCACCTCGAAAAGAACTATTCCACTTCCATTCAGTTCACCCAGTTCAAAAAAGAGTCCTCCAAGCAACATCGTAGGCTGCGAACTACCGGCCAGAGTAAATTTTTGTCGCCCTGAACCTGATTATAAATCTAGCTGTGCATATAATGACTAAGCCTCGAATGGGAAAAGGTACTTGCATAGCTACCTATAAAGAGACTGTACTAATTACCGTTGATCGGGTGATATAAAGATTGATTTCCTTTTATCAAGGGTAACAGTTCGATATCCCAATCCTCTTCTTGATTTTGCGTTTTCCACCCTGCTTCTCCCACCTATACTAACCTCATATTGTCATCACTGGAAACAGATTGAAAGAGACATTTTTAAGATAATGCACATAAGTAAATACTTTATTACTTTATGTATTTATAAAATTATTAGATCACGTTTTCAATGTTATATATTCATGTTTCTATTAGTCAAATCCAAGCTGAGTGTCTTGTTAGCTTGCATCTGCACAGTACACTCCAACCAACAGTCGACACATGAGCACGACACATTTGGCTGATTCACAGCTACCGAACAAACTTGATGATTTTCTGGACTGGACTGATTTCAATCAGCTTCATCTCTTTGTTTATAATTTTAAAACAAATGTGGCCCTGAAAATGTGAATTGTCTGACAAATGCAAAAAGTGCATCGTCGTGTTGGCCTGTGGCATGGTGTTTGAATTTATCCAAAAATTGTTAATCTATCGAAAGAGACCCCACTTTGAACGTGCTTGGTTTCTTTTACATTGTATCAAAAAGAACTGTTAGCATTAATGTTTGTAATTATCCTCCTCAATAATAAGTTCGAACTAAAGAACAATATGAAGCCGACCGAGCTTCGGGCTCTAAATACAGGCGTACAATCATCTAGACTCGAAAAATGGAAAGATAACTTCCGGTGATAAACGTTTGACCAATCACTGCTCAAAAACTACTCATGGATCCTACTCTCGATTTTTGCGTGGTACATA
This sequence comes from Drosera capensis, assembly GCA_001925005.1. Lineage (NCBI taxonomy): Eukaryota > Viridiplantae > Streptophyta > Magnoliopsida > Caryophyllales > Droseraceae > Drosera > Drosera capensis. Next base: position 19,415 of record LIEC01007440.1, read on the forward strand.
AAACTTCCTAGGCGACAGATAATCAATCTGAAGAATCCCAATTTAAACCCAATTGGGATGCCCAAATTGCATTAACTTCTGATTACTAAAATAGCACCAAATTGCAAGGAGTATGTTCATAAATTTCCAAAAAAGAAAAAAATAATAATAAAAAGGAGTTGAAAGGGCCACATGGCTGTCGGAAAATATCATATTTCAATAAATTTACTTCATTCTCATCATTTTTTCCATCTAAAACTTTTTTTATGATCGATAAAATTCAAAGATTTATCATCCAAGCACACAAAGACTCTGTGGTTTTTTCGTTGACATGTTACAGTAGTTAGGATCTTCTACAAGACTATAAGTTTATAATTAGCTTCAGTTTACTCCTATATGGCTTACTTGATTCATCGCTGTAAATCGATAGAAAATAGTGCTAGCCTTCTTCTCGCCGTCTAGTGTCAGTACGTCACCGTTTACATCCCAACATGTAAACCTTTTAAATACCCAAACATCAGCTCCATGCACACCACATTCCTTCTTCTCCCCTTCCCCCCTTCCAATCCAGGTCAACACACACACACACACACAATTCCGTACCTAAAAGGTCGGAATCTTCCCGTATCAATTCCTATCTTCATTTCAATAATTATTTCAAACGAATCACAGTTCGAATATAAATAGAACAAGAAAAAGAATTCATGCGAACAAGTACAAGAACTGAACCAAACACAAGGAGGAGAAGCAACTTACCATGGACAGCAACACTGGCGGCGACAACCCACCGGCGGTGAGAAACCTCCTCGGGAAATACGAACTCGGGAAGCTCCTCGGCTACGGCGCCTCAGGGAAGGTCTACTACGGCCGGAACCTGGAAACAGGCGAGACCGTGGCAGTCAAGTCAGTGAGCAAACAGAGAGTGATCAAGTCAGGCCAGGTAGCCAACATCAAGCGCGAGATCAGCATCATGAGACGACTCCATCACCCTCACATCATCCGCCTCAACGAAGTCCTTGCCTCGAAATCCAAGATCTATTTCGTCATGGACTACGCCAGAGGCGGCGAGCTCTTCGCCAAGGTCTCGAAGGGCCGATTCAGCGAGGATCTCAGCCGTCGATACTTCCGTCAACTGATCTCCGCCGTCGGATACTGTCACTCCCACTGCATCTTCCACCGTGATCTGAAACCGGAAAACCTCCTCCTCGACGAGAACTGGAACCTCAAGGTCTCGGACTTCGGTCTCTCCGCCGTGAGGGACCAGATCCGAGGGGACGGAATGCTGCACACCATGTGCGGGACTCCGGCGTACGTCGCGCCGGAGATCCTCGCGAAGAAAGGATACAATGGACCCAAGGCCGATATCTGGAGCTGCGGCGTTGTTCTCTTCGTCCTCAGCGCCGGATTCCTCCCGTTCCAAGCCGAGAATCTGATGGGGCTGTACAGGAAGATCTGCGGCGGCGAGTTCCGCTGTCCGAAATCGATGTCGCCGGATCTGAAACACCTCCTCTCACGCCTGATGGACTCGAATCCCGATACTCGAATCTCGATCGACGAGATCCTCGCCGATCCGTGGTTCAATCAAGGAATCGAACCCGAGACCTACCGGATCCGAAGCATCGACGAAGACGGTGACGAGTTCATCGACAATGCGAAAGCCAGATACGCGAACGCCTTCGATCTGATCTCGCTATCGCGGGGGCTCAATCTCTCCTGTCTATTCCACGAGATTCCGAGCAAGAGAGACGAGGTATTCGTGTCCGAGCATTCGCCGGAGACGGTGGTGGAGACTGTGGAGACGGCGGCGGCGGTGGAGGGGGCGGTGGTGAGGAGGAGGAAAGGCGGGATTACGGTTGAGGGGCAAAAGGGGGATTTTGAAATTACGATTGACGTTTGCAGGTTGACGCAGGAGTTGGCCGTGGTTGAGGTGAGGACGAGGGAGACGGATATTAATGGGCCCGGGCTTGAGATTTGGCGAGATAAGATTAGGCCCATGGTTAATGGGCTCATCTACCAGCCTCCTGGCCCAATCGAGGGCCCATTTAGTGGATGAGGCGTCTCATTCCGCGCTGTGTTGTACTTGCTCCCATGTTGTGGGACGACGTGGTTCCTCAAACCACACGAATTGTTTATTTACATATAAGGTCAAATTATAAATTTGAAATTTTGATAGTATTGATAATTCATCTCGTAAAGGTGAAATAATTTTCTGAGGAAACATAAGAGGGGAAAATAAACTCCATCGTGTACTAATATAAGAGCATTGCACTTTTACGTGTCATAGCTCGTGACACGTAACAGTTTTATATAAAATACACACCAAAAACAACTATTGCAGTTTTTCACCAACTATTCTGATTATTTTGAGTTATCGCTGAATAATATAGTGAAAGTATGCTGGATGAACGATTTATTTCTCCATAGATCTGATGTTGGTTTTGAAGAGGGAGTAATTAATAACACGTTTGACCTAATTGATTTGGTCCTAAAGAGTCGAATCAGATGTTCCCTGAAGTAACCATTTCAATATACCTATCGAGCCCATTTGGGACCAAATAACAAAGTAATGAAAATTAATAACAAAGATAAAAAAATATTATAATTTTTTTTAATAAAATATATTCTGAATATTATATTAAGATGAAATATGAAACATGAATTGATAATTTTTTTTGTTTCAATTTCATTCGTTTCAAAAATAAAAATAAAAAACAAATATTTAAACAAACATAAAACAAAATAACGCCAGAAGTGAAAGTGATACTCCTAAATAAGCCCTCTGCATGGACTACAAAGTTTTGAATAATGCTGGTCAATCATCTATCATATGCTCATGGTTATTAAAATCAATTTCAAATAAGACAATTGTATCATAAATTTTGCTCTAATTTTTTAGAGAAAATTCCCAAAAACTATATAAAAAAATGAAAAAAAAATCTCTAACTCATATAATCCAAAAAAATAATTCCCAAAAATTATATTTTTGTCTTTTCATCACTTCTTATGATACCAAGAGAGGAGGTAGCAATGATGGAGGTAACGAAGAGAGGAGAGTGAGGTGTCTTTCAAATATTGGTATCAAAGACGGTGAGAGGAAATGACGGTGGAGGTGCGAGACGGGTGTGGTAGTGATGATGGAGATAGTGATGTTATACACATACAAGAGGTTGAAGAAATTTAGAAAAGATAATGAAAATTATATGTTTTGAGGTTTTTATTTTTTGATTGTATATTTTAAGAATTATTTTATAAAATATATATCTTGAGGGTTTCTGAATTTTTTTAAAGATAGATATTGCATGTTTACGTCTATGTGGTACCAAATATTTATGCAACACGAGGAACGTCGAGACAGGCCAGACTGCATGAATGCAGTTGTAATGTTCGCTTGTCACTTGCAATTTTGGACCACAAAATATAGGCATACCACATGCTCGCGACTCAATTCCTTGTATAGGAATAATATGATTCCTCACCGTCGAAAAGATATCGACGGAGATGAAAATGATTTTCCGCGCTGGATGACAAGCTACTCATGGTTCATGCAACGGCTCCTTGTCGAGGTGGGTGGGCCGAAACAAGTGGGAAATTATTCACAAAAACAAGGGTTGCATTTCTTGTATTTCTAACATGTGATACTTCGACCACTAGACGAATTTGTTTATAAATGAAAGTGAAGTTGTGTCTAATTATTTTTCTCAATCATTGCCTAGTCGATGAATTAAAAACAACAGAAAATTCCTCTGGCATACAATTTTTATAAAAAAAATTCTCATTTTATACAATATGCAAAAATAATTCCTATTTCATACAGTTTTCTTTTTTTCCAAAACGAACGCGCTGTTTTGTCATCACAGTCATCATTTTGATTATTTTTTAAAATCATCAGATTTTCTCGTTTGAAATCATCAGATCTGTCATTCGAAATCGTCGTCGTTGTCGTTATCATTACCTTTGTTTCTGTTTCAATGGATGAGAAGGTCAGTTTTATTTGTAGATTGTGGGGCTGTATCTCATTCATTTTTATGTCATTCGGATTTGGATTTCGAATATGTTGTAAAAATGGTACTAGATCGTTTCAAAATCTGCTCATCGAATGAATTCAATTTATATCATTAAATATCTGATCATGAAAGATGCTTGTTAAATGATCAAAGGATTTGTTAATGTTGTTTGAGCTGTCGTGATGTCATTGTTTATCATCAATTGATGTGAATTTGGTGTGTAGAGGAACGGGTTCGAGTGTGGTTTCTGATGCTGAAAAATGAAACAGTGCATCGGTTTGAAGAAACAGTATGTCTGAGTACTGAGAGTGTGTCATAATCTCAAACAGTGTGTTTTTGTAATGATTCAGTGCGTTTGGATTTTTTTTAATGTTTCACAGATTTCTAGGACTCAAATTTTCAATCGTAATCATCATTTTGAGATAAATGATCATTTTGATGATGATGTTGTGTGTGAATCGTTGTTTCAATTAGATGTTGTTTCGTCGAGCAATTGTGATCAACCCTTGTGTTCTTCTTATTGGTCGTATTTGATTCAAAACAGTTGAAGAACTCCCTTGCACATTATGTAAACGAAGTTGGATTTCGATATAGTTTTAAGAGGAATGAGAACGACAGGATTCATGCTATCTCTTTTAAGAAAGGTGATACTTGTAAATGGTTTGTCAAGTCCTCATTGTATTCTTACAATAAATCATTTTTTTTATAAGGAAGCAGAACAATGTCCATACTTGTGGACAATTGTTTTTCCTGGCGGGTTCAAAGAAGTCGATGAAACCAGAATGATTGGATAATTCTCTTTTGGAAATTATTTCAATCCTAATTTCAATCTGAACATGATCAGAAATTATTTTCAAACTATCTATGCTTTCGATTTGTCATATAAGAAATTTTGAAAAACCCTAAAGAAGATGAAGATGATGCATGGTGATGATTCTTCCGAGTCATTTTTGAAATTGAAGTCAAATATTCAGACACTTATGAGTACTAATCCAGGAAGCCATGTTACACTTACCATTGAAGAATGATCGAATAATTTTTGCAGATTATTTGTTTTGTTTCATGCTTTAATCGTCGATTTCAATTACTGTCGGTCTTTGTTTTTTCTTGATGGCAAATTCTTTAAGGGTGATTTCAATGGAATCATGTTAGGAGTTATGGGAAAAGATGCAAATAGGGATATGCTTTTTTTCTGTTAGCAATTATAGTTTTTTTTTTCTATTTTGTAGTGAGGCACACTGTTTCTTTTACAGAGGTGTACTCTTTTAATATAGTGCGCGTGTGTAATTGAAACAATGCACATGTATAATTCAAATAGTGCGGCTCTTTATATATCATTCCTGTAACATTTTCAAATATAAATATTATTGATATGAGTTTTTTTGGAGGACTTTTTCCACTAGGTTTTGTTGTGGTTGATAACAAGACGTATTCTAGTTATCATTGGTTTTTTATGGAGTTTCGTCAAGCAATTCCTCTTGTACGAAGGATCAATTTTGTTTGTGATCGTAATCAAGACCTTTTACAAGATTTTTCTGAAGTATTTTAAGAACATCATCTTTTCTATTGTCTTCAACATTTGACTGATAATTTTGAAAGTTAGCTTCAGAGGTGGCAATATGCCGTCGTCAAACAAACAGCGTATCAATGATAAGTTTCATAGTTGTGCCTATGCTCGCACCGTCATCGAGTTTTATGATAAGTTGAATGAATTTGATACTAGATGAGGTAATCTAGCTAAATCATTCATGACTTCTGTTATACCTTACGAGATGTGGGCAATCAGTTTAACAATTGGTTGTTGTTGCAACGAGATGACAACCAACTCTGTGGAGTCATTCAATACTTAGTTTTTGGGCGTGAGGGAGCTTTCTATCACTCAGATAGTTGATCAGATTCGTCTGAAGTTAACGGAGTGATTCAAAAAACGTTAAAGCGATGTTGAACAATGGAATAGGTATTTATGTCCTAGGATGTTGGAGATTTTTAATGATTTATTCAAGAAATCACGTGTTTTTATGGTGAACAGATCTTCGGAGCTCATTTTTGAAGTAATGTCGGATCTAACAACGTTAGTAAATATGAGAGAGAAGAGTTATTCTTGTCGTATATGATAGGCAAACGGTTTTCCATATTTACATGTCGTCTGTGTTATTATGAAGTTCTCCTTGCCCGTAACGAGCATGATCGATCCGTATTTTTCTATTGAAAATTATTGGAAGAAGTATGAGGCTATCATCCGTCCTATCCCTTCATCCGCCTTCTTCGAGTAGACTTTCTGATAGGCCCAAAAATCACCGTATTCCATCAATGGTGCAGAGAGAAGGGGTATGAGGTGTACGAGGTGCAAAAAGATTGATCAGACAAAGTTGTCGCAAGCCCGTTTAAAGATTTTTCTATTATGTTAGACCGACTCATTTTTAATTTTTTTTTTTTTTGAGGAAAAACAACCAATGATGAGTACTATATAATGATTTGTTTAATTTATAAGGCTATCACATTATCAATTTTTGTTAATACATTGCTTTAATCTTGTGTTTTTCATATTTGAAAAACTTTTCAATAGGCATACTGTTTCAATCAAACAGTGAGCTTGTGTAATTGAAACAATGCGTGTGAGTACTTTGATTAGGTTAACAAAACCAAGTGTGTTGTTTTGTGTTTGTCTATTGTATTCTTATTTCTATTCATGTATTATTGTTTGACTTATTTTGTATTTATTTATTCATTATGCTTTGTTTCTTTTTCCAAAAAAAAAAAGAAAAGATGACTGTACAAGACGCACTGTTTCATTAAGCCTGACACACTGTTTGAGTAAAACAATCGTCTCAAAAAGATTATAACGGGTCGTATTTCGAAACGTTCACTTTTTATTCTTAACGATGTTAGAAAATTCTTAATTTGATTCAAGATTAAAATTCATAATTTAATATATTATTAATGTTTCATCGTAATTTTATAAAATGATGTTTAATCGTATTAAATTAAATCTCAAACTACGTGTCGTTGTAATTTTTTTGAGATTGAGGAAATAATTAATATAGGATGATACGAAGAAAACCAAGGCATCAGGAAAAGTTAAATGGACTTTGTATATATATATAAATAAAAATAAAAAAAAAAGGAAAGAGAAGAGAAGAAGAAGAAACCTCCTTGGATATTAATTATTGACTGGTTACATGGACTTGGACTCTTGAAGGTGAACCTAATCTGAACCCATCAACTTTCATTTCGGTTGACCCATTAATGTTGACATCTAAATCTTGGCCCAACCCATAGTCTCCCGTTCATGTTTGGGCTCGTATACATTGATTGCACTCCATTGGAAATATGCTTTCCAAAGTTGCTACCCATAATACAATGAGATTTAGGCTTTATGGGATATAAGGATATTCAGTTGGGTCCTCTAATCTTGGAGCTAGCTGTGCTCTGCTATGGACCATATGGTGACAAGTTGAGTATCTGAGATTACGATACTTAACCGGCCATATATGTATGCATAACAACGGAAATATAGTAATAAATCGGAAATAGCGTAAATAAACCTAATCGAACCTAATCGACAAATCTCTGTCCTGATTGTGGAAAATGAACAACCTTGATTAAAACTAGTGTCTAGTCAACCAAAGCAGCAGCAGTTGCAAATAGACTTGTTCTTGGATCCTTGCCTTCGTGGGCAGCATAGCGTTGAAACTTTACACGAGTATAAAAAAAAGGTCTTTTTATTTCATACAAAATAATCAATATGACATACAAATAATCGTAAAAGAAATCATTTATTGGAATGAGTCAAACTTTCACTCGTTTTTTATAAACACTAGTAGAAAATATATGATATAAATATAAAAACATAAATTTCATACAAATATCATTAAGAACCTGAACCACATTGATATTTCTATATCAGACAGCCCACAGTAATTGAGCCAAATCCAATATGACACCTCTCCCAATCCCAAACAATAATAGAAACCAAACCCGGTCCAAACACCGACCCGGTTCATCATCTCATTTTCTTCATTTTTGCTTTATCCTTTTCTTTTTCTCCTCGTTTTGTCCATTTCTTCCTTCGCTGGTAAGAAGGTACGAAGAAGAAGAAAAGAAACAACAACAACAACAACGAGTCACGTCGACGACCGATCCGAGTCGGCTCAGTCGCCATCTCCGATCAACGCCGCCACCATCGCCTCCGTCATCGCCGCCGCCGGCGATATCGTGAGTCTCTTCATATCCCCTCTTTATCCATTTCACGATTGTACGGAAATTCGCAGCTCAATGACCGACGCCTGAGCTTAGAATTTAGGGTTTCCATCGATTCGGCTTCTATTTAGGGTTTCAGGTCTCAATGCTGGTGGATTGAAGGTTGTGGAGTGGTGTTTGGTTTTGATTGCTTGTTTTGGGGATTTCGAGGTGAGGAATTTGAGAAACTAGGATTAGGGTTTGTGGATAGCTGGGAGTTGAGGAGAGGAGTTTTGATTGTGGAAATTGTGGAAAACGGGGAAGATAGGTAGATAATGTGTTATTTCTGTGTGATCCAGAAGTGGTCGCGCTGGGCTGCTACCATGCTTCCTTGGTTAGTCATTCCGCTTATAGGACTTTGGGCTTTGTCTCAGCTCCTCCCGCCTGCTTTCAGGTTTGAGATAACCTCGAGCAGGCTGGCGTGTGTGTTTGTCTTGCTTGTGACGTTGTTCTGGTATGAGGTTTTGATGCCTCAGTTGTCGGCTTGGAGGGTAAGGAGGAATGGTAGGTTGAGGGAGAGGAAGAGGTTAGAGGCGCTCGAGCTGCAGAAACTTAAGAAGACTGCGACTAGGAAGTGCCGTAACTGCTTGACTCCTTACAGGGATCAGAATCCTGGTGGGGGGAAGTTCATGTGTTCGTATTGTGGGCATATATCGAAGAGACCGGTGTTGGACTTGCCTATACCTTCTGGTTTGGGGATTTCGAATTCAGGGATCATTAAGGAGTTGTTTGGTAAAAGTGGGAAGATACTCAACGGGAAGGTCTGGTCGGATAATGGCGCAATGTGTCCAGAGTGGTTAGACCATGGGAATTGGGTTGTTGGCAGAAATTTTGTTGGGAAGTCTACCTATCTTAGGAAGGGTGTTGGCCCTTTTGGGGTCAGTGAGCAGTTCTTGGATGAGAAGTCATTTCAGCCTGGTTTCATATTTCCTGGGAAGTTTTTGATGGGTTTCTTGAAGAACATAAGGTGGCTTTGCCGAAAGCTTCTCAGGATCAGTTCTAGAGAAGATGGGATGTCCGACGCAGAGAACAGGGAAATGCTTGCTAATAGAGGGGAAAATGGAGGTAATTGTTCCGAGAGCCGAGGGGAGAAGGCTCGTAGGAAAGCTGAAGAGAAGAGGCAAGCTAGGTTAGAGAAGGAACAGCTGGAGGAAGAAGAGAGAAAGCAGAGAGAAGAGGTAGCAAGGTTGGTAGAGGAACGCCGGAAGCTGAGAGATGAGAAGTTAGAGGCTGAAAGTCGTGCCAAAGGTATATCTTCAATCAGGGAGAAAGATAGAAAGGAAGCTGAGAGGAGGCTTCAAGAAAGGAGAAAGGAAAAAGACAGATCGTCCTGTATAAGCAACTCTGACACTGAAGAATTGGGGAAGAAGGTGGGCAAGGATAGTGAACGAAAACGAGATGCTGAGAAGAAGAATGAGAATGACAAACGTGAACTGCAGAAGATCGGGTCAGAAGGTGTCAAGGGACATAGCGGAACCGGATCTGGAGTGAAGACTAGTTCCACTAACTCTTGGCAAGGGAATGCTGGTGCTAGATACTTTGATAGAATGAAGGGCACTTTCTTATCTTCTTCTAGGGCATTGACTGGTGGTAGCTTCTTCAGCAAAGCCACCCTCAATGCACCTGTTTCGAAAGAGACCAAATCAAGTGGTTCCGTTGGTCATGCTCAAGTTTCAGCCAATAGAAAGGATCCTTGTCCAACTGAGCGTGTGCCTTCCAAAATGGCTCCTAATGGAGATGGCCAAAATATCAATCCTTCGGTTAGTTGCCTCCTAACCTTTTGACTTTAGGGTCTGGTCTTTCTAAGTTTCTACATTTTTATCTTGTGGGTTGTGGATGATGCTTGTAAGTCCTGCATTAGGTGCTGTTGAAATTAGGAAATGATGTAGGGCGGGCTTTGCTAATGTCTGTTATCCACATCTAGGGATTGTTTCTCCATTTTCGTGCCTGGGAAGAAAACTCTCCTATGCCATAAATAACTTGTCCCTCAGCAAGCCTTGTCTAGTAAACACTTAAGCGGTGAATAAATTAATATATGAGCAAGCTGTGCGAATCGTCTGGTAGCTATATTCATTGCATGATCATTGCTTTCCAAAATCTTTTTATCTGGATTCTGGAATGTCTGCACTGCTTATTTTAAGGAGATTTATACTTATAATGTTGGGATTGTCTAACTAATTTGCTATAACTTTGTTTGGTCATTTTGGACGCAGCGTCATTCAGATCTCCAACCGAGAACTGCACCGAAATCCTGGCAGCAACTTTTTACTAAAACTCCATCTCCTCCTGCATCTTCATATACCAATGTCATAAGCAGACCTGTTGTTAAGCCCCATAACGAAGCTCAGAACTGTCAGTCCCCTTCCCAACTGCAATCGGCTCCAACATATGATAATCCTATTGATTTTGGGTTCCCTTCGCCCTTTAGTTTGCCTGCATTATCTGATGGTTTGATGATCAGTGGCATATCAGCTTTTCCAGCTGTGAAAGAACCCTTGTTTCCTCATGCTGGTGGCATATCACATGATCTGTTGCCTGAAGAGCCAGAGCTTTTCGAGGACCCTTGTTATGAACCTGATCCTGTATCATTACTGGGACCAGTTTCAGAATCACTTCATAATTTTCAGTTGGACTTGGGAGCTGGTTTCATGCCACAGCAACCTGAAAAACCTCGTCTTTTTATGAATGCATCAACTGGTATGGAATCATCGAGGCCATCCCCAATTGAGTCTCCAATTTCACGGTTGAGAAACACTGATGAAAGGCAAAGCATTTCTCCTTATCTCCCAAGTAGCCCTAGAGATTTGCATCCTTTTCCTCCAAGTGACTTGAATACTGCCAATGGCATGGGGACATGGCACATGTGGAGGACTTCTCCTCTGGGTCAGGATGGTCTAGGTTTTCATGGAGAAGGTGCCAGCTGGAGTTCATCGTTGGATCCGATAAGATCAAGCAACGAAGATGTCATGCTCCCTTCACCTCACAAAAATATGGCATCCTTGTTTTCTCCAGATGCTCCTCTTGGGGCGTACTCTGCTCAGAAGATCTCTGTTGGCAACTATCAGCATGATGCATTTGCTTCATCTATACCAGGTTTAAAAGATCATGATTTGTGGCAATCAAAGACTCCTTTCCCACCACTGTTGATGGCAGAGAACATTTCTCCAACCAACTGTCGTGTTCAGGACACGTCTCAACTGAACAAGGTGTATGGGAGCCCTGGCAGAGGTGCAGCCAGTCATTTTGTTGACCTGTTTCCATCCAACAATTTGTCCAAGTAAGTTACATTCTCCGCCACTATGATCTATCGCAAGTCTATAATTCATTTGTGATCTTCTTGTTCTATTGCTGTTTTTTAATCTATCATCAGGGAGCTGTGTGGTCTGATAGCATAAAAAGTGTTGTGTTTGTTTTCATGCGAATAACATAACCCATTGTTTACAATCTCAGATAAAATTTTATGAAACGCTAGTTAAAACAAACAATATTAGGAATCTGGAATGCTTATTATTTTGCTGGCTTTGTGAAACCTTTTCCTTAGGGCGAATCTTCCGAGTTGCAGCTTTACCTGTGAAATTAGACTATTTTCTAGAAACATGGTCGGTTTTAGGGCATGAAGCTACCAGTTTGTGATTGGCTTTGAAACAACGTTTCTTTTTCTCCATATTCCTTGAGCAACATCATTTCTGGTCAGAAGGCACCGTTTTATGATTTCCCACTTTTTCCATGCAATATAGCTGTTCGTTTAGGAAGTATGGTTGGTCCTATTGATTCTCATCTGTATCAGTTTTTGGAAGTCAGAACTTTCTGTGCTTGGAGTATTGTGTTTACATTTGATATGGTGATTATAAAGGGCACTAAGGTCTATAATATACTATTTAAAATTGTGAAATTCTACGTAGTTAGTAGAGAGTGAAGTCGGAAATAGAAAAAGTAGCTGCCTAGTCCAGAATGCAGCAGAAATGCAGAGCGGGTGAGTATGATAGATTTTATTTGGTGCAGTGTAACTACAAGTATTGAGGTGGACTAAAACCTCAACCTAAATTTCATCTCCATCTCAGCCTTCTTTTTGGAAGCACAGTTGATCTGATTTACCCTTATATAAACTATTTTAGTCAGGGTTCTCCTAGGTGAATTCACAATTGTATCCTCGAGACGAGTCTAGGTGCAAGGTGCTAGAATTGGACACGCTCCTCTTGGAATCAAGGTTCAAAAGTGAATCTATATACAATTGCAGTTAGCACTTACTATTGGGAACTTGAAATGATTGGAGCATAAAAAAGTACAAACTGATTGCAAATCTTTTATGAAACCTCCCACATAATTAACCATTAAAGTTTTATTGAATGTGAAGTTATAAGATATAGCGCCTTAAAGCTAGCTAGCTGTAACAAAGAGACCAGGTCATATGCTGTCGTGCCAGCCAAAGATGCAAAATTTAGACTATGTTGTCGTTCTCTAAGTTAAAAGTTCTGAGATTCCTTCGGGGTATATTTATTGCATGTCTTGGAATGTTTCCCTCTTCAAGAGATGGATTAGCCAGTCTTCTCATCATCTTATTACCAGTTATGGTTCCATGGTTAGTTCGATGATCCTGTGATCATCAGTGAGCAATATATTGTTACTAGTTTCTATCCATCGCAATTTAGTCATTTACAGGATGTACGTGAGGGTGAGCTATTTGGTGCTCTCTACCTTAATTTTCATGTGCGGTATCTTGTGTTATTCTTGTTCTTTGAAGCATGCACATCTTTATGAGTGAATTTTCGTCATATGGCATCCTTCCTACTTGTTACTCTTTCTTGTGGCCTTGCATACCGATCATCCGAAATTGTTTGCTGATTCATTCTCATTTCGCTTCTGCAGAAATGAATGGGAGCTTCATGTCTCTGGAGGTCTTGGAAATTCGAAGCTGATAGGATCTGTTCAACCCCAGATGATCAGTCCATTAGGTCATTTGAATGAGAAAAAGTAGGGGGGAAAGGGACTAAATGTTACGTATTGAATATTGAGGGTAACTTTTGCTATACAACCTGTTCCTGATGAGGCGTAAACGGAGCCCTTCTTTTTTGGAGGAGGTGCTCAGATAGCAGAGTAGAACAAACAGATGTATCTTCCTGCTCTTTCTTAAATGGGAAGATTAACGTTTACTTAACATTTACCGTGGGAGAAAATATAAGACATGCATGGTTAAGTGCATTGGTGAATCAATAAGTCCGTCCTCCTTCGCCTCTAGTTTCTTTTGGCGGTTTTTGCCCACTTTCTCTACAGGGAGGCAGTCGTGCTAGTCGAGAAACAAGGAACAACCTGTCACTCTATAGACCTTTCTGATTCTCGTCATGTCGTCTGGTTACTCTTCGAATGCCCCTTTTGGCAACATCATTCTGGTATCGGCTTTTCAGATATGGTGGTTCCATGGTTGAATGTTCCGTTCCTTCTGACCGCCCGTTATTTTTTTTTGCAACCTTCAACAATGCTGTTCTTTCACGTTTTGAATGGACTCGCCTCCCGCCATTTTCATTTTGCTATTGAGAACTTAATGACTAGTAACCTGAACCTTTTGCCCTTGCTTTCCTATTGCACATTCTTCACCCCCAAAACCACCCTGATCTCCACATTTTTGTGCTGCTTGCGAGTTTTTTATTAAATTTTAGATTGTGAAGATCCATCAACATGGTAGAAGAGATGGAGCAGTATAACGTTTCTCAACATATAGATATGCGGACCCGGATCCTCTCTGCCTTTTGCTTTTTGGTGCTGTTTTGATTTGTTTTTATATTTAAAATCTTATTAAAAAAAATATCAAACCCAAAAAAAAAAATAAAAAAAAATACAAAGTAGTCGTTGAGTCGTCCCCTAGATATGCGTGATTGGCCTGGCAATCAAAGTCACATCTCACCAGTCATAACCGGGTTAGACATCTTTTCGTTTCTTTTTTCCTTGATAATAATCGAGATGTTCAAGTCTAAGGTATATGAGCCGACAAGCATGGTTTGTTTCGGTACATCAATCAATGATAACGGTATATTCTTATACTTTCGTGCTCATCTATTTTGATTGTCTCAAATTTCAGCTCGTGCCAATAGGAGCTCTCTTTTTCCATACCATGACTTTGTCAGTTTTCTGATAAAAATGCATTGAGCCATCCATCTCATTGCACATTGACACACCAAAGTTAACAAGAACCTTGTCACAGCTAAAAAAAGATACAATGTCAATTCGTTCAACATGTTAGTTGACAAGGAAAATCCGTGGTCGATGCTGGCTGCTGCATAAGATTAACTGGCGATGCATCGCTTGGTTTGGTCGTGACCACGAGCTGAACGAATTGGAATATATGCAGACAGGACCTTGGCGAGTTTATACGACAAACACACCCGAGTGCAGGAGCGATGCTATCCTAGGGTTAATTATTAATGATATCGGGCATTATTGTACGTGACTTATCAGAGTAATTTGAGTTATTCCACTGTAAGACGATAATAACAAACATTACAAATAAAGCTTGAGTTAAAACGAATAAGAGTGTAGATAAATTCAGCTCGCTTGCTTCATGTGAAGCAAGACGACGCATTATATCGACTCTATACACAAACAATAGAAGTACGCTTGCATTCTTATAGCAATTGGCAAATTTTCAAACTGAAACAAAAAGAGAAAAATCTCCGCATACAAGTTCATCACAGATTCATTAATGACGTATATATAGATGATACGTTAGCAACATAATAATGGATCTTGCGGGGGCAGTGCTGGCGAAGGGAGCGCCTGAGAAGGAACTAGCTCTTGCTGCCGATCACCTTGCCATGCCCAAACAATGTCCTTCAACGCAGGCCGAATCTCCTGCTTCAGAATCTTCTGATACTCGAGCGTGTCTCCGCTGGACTTCTTCATCTCCACCATGTGAAAAGTCGGAGTGACCTCGAAGATCTCTGCCTGGAACCCCAACAAACCTTTTCTACCATCATTTGATCCTTCGAATTTCATGACACCAGCGTCTTTCTTCGTTACTTTGATCTTCAGCCGCTTGGCAATCTCCTCCAGCTTCGCCATGATGCTAGAAGCAGGTTGTGCTGCAGTGAACCTCACCTCTTTCTTTTGGGCCTTCTCTTCAAATAGCCCAGACAGATCAAAGCCCTCTGACAAAGAGATGATGTCAAATGCATTCATGTTGCAGCAACCCTTGCCCGTTTCAGCTTTCCGCTCCATGGCAACAATAGACTTCTCAGCGGGGGTAAAAACCGCATCGTAATCAAGAACCATGGGCACGGTATCAGGACCTCCAGCTTCAAAGCATTTCTTCTCATATCCTTTCTTGAACCAAGAACTTTCCATTATCTTAGCAGCCGAGATTCTTGAATTGGGGTTTGGGTCCAAGATCTTTCTCAACAATCTACGGACATCAGCGGCAAACCAGTTAGGGAACCTAAATTCAGCCTTGTCGATCTTTCTGTACATCTCCATCAAGTTTGCGTCCTGGAAAGGGAGGTAGCGAGCCAACAGCACGAACAAAATCACTCCACATGACCAGATATCAGCTTTTACTCCGTCGTACCCCTTTCTGTGAATAACTTCAGGAGCAACATAGGCTGGGGTACCACAAGTGGTGTGAAGCAACCCATCTTGGCGTCTTGTTTCAGCAAGCGCGCTCAGACCAAAGTCAGTAACTTTCAGATTTCCATTCTCATCGAGCAGTAGGTTTTCTGGCTTGAGGTCACGATGATACACGCCCCTGCTATGGCAGTAATCAACAGCGCTAATCAGCTGCTGAAAATATTTCCTTGCCACATCTTCCTTGAGTTTGCCTTTTGCTACCTTGTTAAAAAGCTCGCCCCCCTTCACATATTCCATCACAAAGTAGATCTTGGTTTTGGTCGCCATAACCTCGTGCAGTTGAACCACATTGGGATGTTGGATAAGATGCATCACAGATATTTCCCGCTTGATTTGCTCCATCATCCCAACCTTGAAAACTTTCTCTTTGTCGATGATCTTTATGGCCACACTTGAGCCCGTCTCGATGTTCCTACCATGGTGGACCTTTGCAAAAGTTCCTTGTCCGAGCAACCTCCCCAGCTCATATCTTTGCAAAAGTACGCCGAGTTTATGCTCCATTTCAAATTCAGTGATTTTTTTTTTTTTTCAAAGAAAAGCTACTTCCTTCTGCTACTGCAAACTAAAGAATCAAACCAAGACACAATCACAGCAACTTGATGTGCTCAACCGTCTTCACAGAGCTCGTAACGAGAAACCAGATAATCTTTCATATGACTCGCCAAAGATGGCACGTAAGCTTCGGTAGAAATTTGGCTGTCATCATTAAGCCAATGTCTGTACAAGGTGCTAAAACGAATCTCGAAGACAGTTGCAGCTTCGTCGAAACCAGGGCAAGGATCCTTACTGGTCACACACATCTTGCAGCATTCCCCGACACTTTTTGGAAGCTCGAGAATACAGCAGAATACGGTGACAGTCCAATCCAAAGCTTCAAAAAGCTAGAACAGCCCGGTAGTACAAACCAATAAATGCAGAAAAAATTCACCTGAAAGGATATACACAAAGTAAAAAAGCATCAGAAGATAAGCAACTTGACACAGCATGGGATCAAAAAATTACCAAAACTTGGAATCCGAACCCTACACGTACAAAAGTCATAAAAGAAAGAACAATAAGAAATTGCTGCAATGTCACCTACATTAGACCGAGACCAACACAACATGGTAGAAGTTGAACTGTAGAAGCAATCCAATTGCATGCTATGATTGAAGTTAGAAAGAAAAGGTTACATATAATAAGGTTTGTTACGATGTTACAGATTCAGGATTGGATCTAAATAACATATATATATATATAAAAGAACCGTAAACATATTACGTGGGCTATGGAACGCTCACGTGTATGTATAAGAATATGGAGCGGGATAAGTTTAGAAAATAGAAGAAAAGATCACAACCAAAAGAATCGTTTCTCACCTCATTATGCTACACTAAAGCTACTCACACGATATATATATATACTCCTCCACAAATGCTCAACAACCTGTTATTCCACCGTATTAAAGCTTTGTAACGAAAACGTTTCTACACTTTGATAAGCTACAGGATTCCCAACACTTTGCATAAACACCAACAAAACCCAGAACATTATTACAGATATCCAATTGAAAAAATCTCACATTTTTGCTAGGTATCGACGAATTGCGGAAAAAGCAAATCCTAACAAAAAGATTGCTTTTTTCATTTCAATAATTGCATACAATTATCATATCAAAAATTCCAAAAGTACACAGAAAAAATTCAGGGACAAATACAGACGAAATTAACAAAAATTACATGAACAAAAATATGAATCGATAGAACACAAATCAGAAATCAAACTTGCATCAAAAACTTTGAAAAAATTATTAGCGGTTTCTGGTTAATTACCTCGCAAAATCAGAAATTAATTTTGATGTATGATTCGGAGACAAAATGGAGAGAGGACAACCAAATCAGATCCGAAAAGGATCTGATTTCTTGAGGCCACTGATTTTTTTTCTGTGAGGTGTTTATTGTGTTTATGAGAGAGAGGAAATGATATGAAAATTCCAGAGAAAATGCTATTGATATTTATTTAACAGTATTTTGTTGAGTGGGCCCCGTGGGTTGTGATTAGCTGGCTGGTGAGTGGTGACGCGTTGGGCCGTTGGTGTCATTTACCTACTGTGACTTTTTCGTTTGCGTATAATTTGTACTCGTTTTGAATAAAGCCATAAACATCGCAATGGTTACGAATATTCATTGAATTTGCTTGAAACTAATGTAATTTTTGTCAACTTGTCGTTTCAGATATTTGAATCCTCTAATTCAATTCGTTGTGCCGGTGGTATCTCAAAGAATATACCGTACTGCGTGTTGGAAAAATGCGGGTGGATTACAACAAAGACGAGATGATGAAAATAATTACTTTTCCATTTCATATTTATCATGATGTTTTGATCAATATTTTTTATTATGATAGTGAGATTTATTATATTAATTGAAAGATGGATTAGTGGGGTTTATTTATTTTGGAATGAGAAATAAAAAAAACATTATGATTAATATGAAATGAAGAAAATATGTTTTGTTGATATTGAACGTGTTTTGTATTATTCAATTATTTGATAGCTCTTGACATAAAACAATTAAAATACGTGAATTATATAATCAGGGATGATGCTGCCCATTCATGTATAATAACACAACACTTGATATTATCGCATAATGGGATAAATTTTATCACCGAAAAGTAGAAGTCAAACTATCTTAGATAATTGACACGAAGAAAGTATATATTAAAAATGGGAATGGTATATTTGGCTTATTTTGTCGACGTCTTTGTGTATAGTTTCGTTCGTCTTTTGTCGTGTCTGTGCTATGTTGATCAAGACGTCTCTGTGTCATTTACTTTTATTTTATGGGGTCATTTTATCTTGGAAAAGTATCCAACCGCGGAATATACAAGTTTCACTATAATTAAAGTCACCGAAAATGACAACAAAACAAATGCACTCGTATGCATGCCATGCCAAATGGTGTGGTTCTCGGTGGCAGCTACATTTCAACAAGCAACTACGTGCCTCACTCACTCTTTTCTTTTCTTTTTCTTTTTTTCTTTTCCTTTTTTTTTTTTGGGGGGGAAAATTTCATTTTCAATCAATAAATTTATGATGTTGATTGTGATCTCCCAATTTCCATGTTTTGGTGGTGCAAGCTAGCTGGTGCAACGGAGACCACTTCAAAATATAGTGCTAGACAATGTAACATAGTGGTCTACACGTTTCATTAAGAACTTTAATCGTGTGTCGCGATAACTCTCCCACGTTGTCCATACACTGTAATCTGAGCTACGTATGATCATGATGTTGAATAACTAGATATATTCAGGGGTTTATGAGATTGGGTAAAATCAATTATATAATAGGAAAAAATTCTGAAAATATTATATTGGTTATTATATGACTGAGTTTAAATTAGTCATATATTTTCGATATATTTATTATCGTCAATCTTTTACGTGAAATTCATAATATACATCCGGGGATGTACATCCTTATATTAATTTGATATCTGATTGGGGTCAAAACTAATTTTTTTTTATAATAATTGTGATATTTTTTTCATATTTACGTAAAGAACAGGAGCACCAAGGTGTACACCTCCGCATGCACCTGATACCTCAAGACCATCACCGTCAAAAGGCTCGTTACTGTCTATGTAAGTATACACGTAGCCCTACTAGCTGAGTATTGATGTAGATATACGATCTAGCACGAGGCTATTGGGTTGGGGGGAACTAAATTTGATTCATTATGATGTTCGAATTTGATTCCCAACCTCGTGGGCAATCCAAATCATAACTTCCCCGAGACATTTAACGAATGTATCGAAAATTATTTTTTCTATTGTCAATAATAGGGATAAAATTACGATTTGGAAATGAAAATTGACTAGAACATTACACTTTATATATATATATCATTCTTCAGGGACGTGTCCATGCATGATAGGGTAGTCCGAGTTGATTCCTGATCTCAGCTGCAAGATGCAACACCAAATGCATTAACGAGAAGAGTATCTGCCATGATACCAAACATGCCTAGTAAGAAACTTTTGATCATGCTCTAAGATGACCATTTCTCGTTCAACCAACACCAACCATGCTTCGATCCCTCCGTTCTTACAATCGAGTAATGTCATCTGGTTCCGATGCGACGAGGTTTGATCAGTATCCCAAGAAAGAGCGACCCATATTAGCACTCCCAACCCGAAATCTACTTCATTGAACCCAAGCTTACACCAACTGTTAAGCATGTACTTGTTCCTCTTCTTGATCACCTTTCTCGCTCTGTAAGAATTTGACAGAACCGTCGTTGATTCCTGAGATCGTCTGTCTAAGTCTGGAAACCAGGGCATGCAACTCGTCTAGGGCGTGAAACTCCATCGCTGCAAGTTCGCACAGGTTGCCAATGGAGCCCGTAGGGAGTGGTGGAATTCTGCGGCTTCTCATGTTCACTGTGTGGCTCAGGGATGATGGTCCTTCATGATCCCCTGTATTCACCGCGTTGAAAGCAAGCATGCAATGCTTGCTAATGAAAACCGACACCACTTCAACAGAACTCGAATTCGGTATATCTTCACTCTTTGCCCTTGACTTGAGAATGTCTATAGCAGGCATGTCGAATGTGAATCTCTTCAAGACATTGTTGCCACCTTCAGTTGCCAAAGATGAGCTTGAGTGGGAAGCCAATAGCTCATTGGCGGGGAAAAGTCTGGGTGCTGTGATGAGATCGGGAGAAACTGCACTGGCATTGGCATCAGACGAGCTTGTTGCCGCAGCCCAACAATTGAGAAAAGTGGCAATGGATGCTGCATCCATGATTTTGTGAAACCTATGGCTATCCCTCCACACACGAAACCGGTGACCTGGATTGCGACTTGGACAATCTCATGAATCGGCTCAGAGCAAGTTGTATTTCGAGGAAGAAAACCACCCAAAGATGCAACACACGGTGCACGGAGAAAATCAACCATGGAGCAATTAACTCGAGCCTCCAGATAGAGTATGCCTTGATCATCGCACTCCATGGTCATGTTACCGCTGATCCGCCCAGCTAGAAGGTAGAACTTGGTTAGGGTCTCGAGCTCTTGAGACGAGGTAGCAAAAGACACCCATCTTTCTTGGGGTAGAACAGGATCAATGGCGTGTACACAACCGGCGAGAGCTGGTCGAGGAATGAGAATCTGAAGAACTTGAGATGCTGTGGTGTTGGAACAGACGGCTTGATCGTCTCCTTTGAAATGACTTCAAATCTTATGTTCTGCATCTGGTGGAATTATCTCCAGCTCCTAGCAGAAGCTGCTTGACATAAGAGTTTCACTGAAGCTGGAATGATAAGGAATAGATCATAATAAATTTGGACTAGAGGAATGATGATGCCGCAAACCCTAGATATGTTACCAGCTAGTATATCAAGATAGGAGATGGACCATGAAATGATGATCTTGCAATATTCCTCAACAAGCCTCCGGTGGACAATAATGGCACAGCGGCATCAGCAAACAATAAGAAACTCATGATCATGCGCTTCCAGGAAAGCAATCTCTCATTCGTTTAAAACATCTAAACTCACATTCAATCTTCATCACATAAGTTTTATCAAAAAAAAAAAAAAATCTTCATTACAGAATGAGGAATTTCAAGTTACAACTCCTCAGGAATGGAGCCACTGTTATTGTAAACCATGAAACAGCTTCAACATAGTTTTCCAACGAAGTAATGCTATATGACTAAACATATTGAACTTCTCTGATCAACTTAAACATACACTATTTTTGCACGAATTCACTTGTGCATTTCACTAATGATATCCAAAATAAGACTTTTTGAGATCCTTCCCTCAGATTGGTCGTAGGTATTCCCCGACTCAAATTCTATGAGCCACCTTGAGTAAACACGATGTTAGATTTTGCATTCATGATCTGGTCTAACTCATCAAAATTGTCCAACAGTCTCCGCAGTTTCCTTCCTGTAAGCCTGCAATCTCTCGTTCAGTTTCGTGCTCTCCTCAAAATTCGCCTTCCGCTTTCACTGCTTTCTGCACATACACGAATACAACTTCAGTTCCTGCACTGAACTCGCCACACCAAAAGTTCTTGCAGAAACACATATTCTGCACAGTGCACGAAAGCAACCGAGTACTTACGAGAGAAGCGATCGAGCTTTATCTTAAGTTCGGTACAATCACCAAAGAACTTCCCAAGGGGATGATCCGTATGGCATTTCTGGAACTGCTCAATGATCTGGTATGAAGTATCACCGCATCATTAGGCAGATTGTTCACGGACATTATAAAGCGATCAAGTTATAAGCAAAAATGGCAAAACGAAAGCGAAGGGCGAGAAATTAGTTACTTCGGCACACATCGGGTGTCTGTGGAGTATCAACGGAGGGCATCATCTTTTTACACTATCCACACTGCATCCTCCAAGAGACACAAAAGATGAAGATATGATGAAATAAAACTAATCCAACCAAAATCAAATGTCATCGCTATCACCAATACAAAACACAACAAAGGAAATTCATACATCACCAAGACAAAACTAAGCATGAATTTGAATCCCTCTATTCTTCTCGATGATAACGAAAGAGACAAGCTCCAGAAACCCTAAAATTTTTCTCCCAAATGCTCAAATTTAGCAGAAATTCACAGAGAAGTCGTTATTTTTTTTGGGCGAAGTGAAGATTATGGTTTACTACAATTTTGGGTTGGACACAAAGTGGAAGAATTGAGGATCGGCGAACCTGTATCGGAAGAGCAGCGGACGATTCCGGCGGAGAGAACACCGGGGAACAACTCACACGGCGGGGATCCCACCACCCCGGCCACGGTAATCGCCGTCGTTGGATCTGAAACTGTTGTTTCTTATTCTTTTGTCGTGTTTGTTTTGCCTTTTTTTTCCCTACCAAAGTTCAGGGAGTGCTTGGAGCTTCAGTACATCAAATGATTTTGTATAAACGAGTTTTGAATTGAGCTAATATGAAACAAAAAACAGATTGAAACTTTTTTTTTTAAATTTTATTTATCATATCTCTATTTCATCTATTTATAAAAAAAAAAAAAAAAAAAACCAAACCATTTTATTTAAGCCTTAGACTCGAAACTCATTTGCTTTCATCGAGTTCAATTGCAGTGATTTTATCGTATCGATTACTTTTGATTGCTTGTCATCAAATCACTATGAGTTCCATGGGATCAGTACGATGACATCGCTAACATTTCCTTTCATAAAGAATCATCTACTACGTATTAGAAGCTGAATTCAACCAGGAAACATAGGTTATCAGATGGATATACAGAACAAAGTAAACATCACACTTACTCCGATGTACTATCAGAATTTACAAGTGTACACAAGAGCATATCATACAAGTGGAACTCGTGGATCAAGCATTCAGCAAACTAATCTGCCGTGCAAGGATTCAAGCATCATTAATCCACATATACATTGGCAGAGAAGCGAGCTTGGTTTAGGACGATGAAGTCACCATCAAGATCTTGCCATCTTCCAGGTCCTCGGAGGTGTTCTCGGCTGTAGACGCGCTGCAGGCATGTGATGCGATGCATATGTCCGTCTTGTCAAGAAACTTCTCCGCATTAGCGAGGATCAGAGGCCCAAATTCGAATACCAAGGTTTTGCACTGCTGAAAGAAAATGATCATGGAAGCCTTAAGAGTTAACACATACTAAGTGACAGAAAAAATGCTGATGGAAGTTCTGTACCTTCTTCGCATAGCTCTTCATGGCATCACATTCCTTCAGCAGAGCTTCAATGATCTCAAGCTGTAATTAAACATCAGGTAAGAACTGGCCTTTAAGCAAATAAAAGAGTACCGTGGATTGTCTACAAAGACCGGTTTAAATTCAATGAAGTGACCGAGAACAGACCTTTGCATCAGGATCTTTCAATTTGGTTTTGATTTCATCAACTGCATGATTGCAAATATCGCATTTATCGTCGTCCACTTTCACCAAAAGGGATGAAATCTTGGTGGTTCCACACAAGTTCACTTTCTTGCAGAAGTCATCAGCATCAACTAGAGAGATCTCGGAGAAGAAAAGTGGTAAATAATGGTCGACCACAGTGACACACTGCCAAATGAAACAGGAAAATGAAATCAGCGAGCACACAAGTTTTCAGCCGCAAAAGTCAATGAGAAGGCATGAGATGCACATATTGAGTAAGTGAATACCTCCTGTGCAAGAGAGTGCAACTGAGAACAGGCTTCATGAAGCACTTCTATAACTTCTGTTTGCGTCTTATCTTCGCTGAGATAGTCGAGCGCCACAGTGGCATACTCTTCACACAATGTGCACACATCTATCTTCTTTGTGGTTTCCTTAACACCTGAAAAAAGACACTGCATAAAAATGCAAGAAAAAGCAAGGCAGAAAGAGCGAGCAAAAGCCACAATGTTCAAAGTAGTTTCATCATCTTCTTTTTTGGGGTCACAGAAAAAAATTTGGATCTGAGGTTCAAAGTAGTTTCATCTCGCATGTAATGAACGAAACAATACAGCCAGTCAGCCCAAATTCTCAATGGCTACCTTCATGAGAAAATAGCATTAGAGAATCTGCTGGAGCAGCCAAGTTAATGCTGTATCAATATTTAGCCACATGGGCATCCACATTTGTGTATTTCTGAGGATGTAAAGGCCAATTTGGCGATGTAAAGAACCTTCTAATCAGGACGAGAAACAACAATGCGTGAGGGATGATCTCATTCCATATCAACATCATCGAAAAGGCATTCAACCATCCAAGGAGTGCACCAAAGGAATTTGTTATTTCCACATATATGAACATTTCTGCTATTTGGATCTCAAGAAGAGGTAAATTCTCGAACACTCTTGCAAACATGTTCTCCATGATATATGAACCAGTAAATCCATCATAAACAGAAATACTATGAATAGACAACAGAAGGAAGTACCTGAGATATCTGATGAAGGCAAATCCCTAGCATCACAAACCAAGTTAACAGCCAACATTAAGAGAAACATGAGCCCTACTCTTCGATCCATGGTAGCTACACATATAAAAGCAACAAAAGATAAGTCAAAATCATGAAAAACATCAATGGGAAGCACTTAATAAAATTTACAATGAAAATCAACATGGCCACGAGATGTTAGCTGTAAACTTTTAGAGTTTGGAGTTCTAAACCCATTTTGTTAGTTCGATCACAGCAATGATCACACAAAATTAGCGAATCACAACACAAAGAATCGAAAAACAAGCAAGTTAAACTCTTTAGGTTTACCCGGTCAAATTGACACCGATTTCCCTCAAATATGACTCAGAGCCAACAACAAAGCCCATGAAAATAGCATCATCTATATAAGTCACCATACAATTATCGATACCCAATTTAAGAAAACTCCATTCCATCAATAACCCAACAAAGAAAACCCTAAAACACAGAAAATCAACAAAAGGGATCGACTTCAAAGTACCCAACAAGAGAAAGATAGCCAAAAGTTGAAGCAAATCTGAAACAAAGAACCCTAAAATCAAATAGCCAGAAGCATAGATCACAATACAAAGATGTATTTCAATAAATCACCTTGATCGGATAGATGAATGAGGGAGAAGGGAATAGTGAGGGAGGGCAAAAAACAGAGATTGCTTGTGGGAAAAATTTGAGAGGATGGTAGAAATGGGGTTTTGAACTTTGACGTGTAGTTGGGTTTAGCAATCCATTGACGAATCCAACGTTTTATCTGCTCACTTTTTTTTTTCTTTTTTTTTTTTTTATGTAGATACGTTTGCTACCATTTTGTGACATTGTCTATGCTTCAATTTGATAAGATATTCCAACCCAGAAAAGGAATAATCTATAGTTTGATTAAGCATAGGAAGAATTAGATGATTATCTGGACCGACCTATAAATACTTATAACAAAAATAATTTCAAAAATAAATAAATACAGCAGAATACGTATGGAAGACTGCAATCGCTTTTATTGTCCTGTTTACAGTACAACAACATAGGGACAATGGAATGATAGTCATCAACAAGCTAAGTGAAACGAATTTTCTGTCACAGGGTTTTATCAACAGGATGCTCTGTTTCACAGCGTGACAATATTTTAGCTATTGATCTTCCTGCAATTAGTCCTAACTTGACCACTTGATCCAGTAAGAGGGCTAAGGTTACCCATCTTAATCATAGCACTAGCGAAATCCTTGAAGAAAGTAGTCCGGCTTGCGCCATAAGTGGTCACTTTAGAATCCGTCGAGCCGCCATTGTAAAGCTGCTGATCAGAGTGGAGTAGGCCCTTAAGGTGAATCAGGTCTTTGAAGTAGCTACTGTCGAAGGCCGTGGGGCTGACAGTGTCGAGTGGCGCGGTGTTGTTGCCTCCGGAGCTGCTGCTAGGGCAGATGGCTTGGAGCGATGCTTTGTAAGACGAGTTTATGTTGGTTTCGTTGTATATCCTGGAGCGAAAGTTTACACACCTCGCCAGGCCTATTGTATGAGCACCTGAAAACCATAAGGTTTTGGCCTTGTCATGAGGTAGAGAAACATAAAAAATACAAAGAACATATCGAACTGATATTTATTGGCTTGCCTGAAAGAGCCACCATGTCACGAGTACTTAAGCCTTTGTTTGAGAAGGACGAGATTAGCGCGCTGAGGTTAAAGGTTGGGGCTGGAATATTTGCTGTAACAGCACTTAGATTAGCTGTGGTTGAGTCTCTTCTCCCCAATAGCACCGTCCACTTAGGTCCTCCAAGCTGGAAAAATAACGAATCATAAACATATCAGATTAATGTTAGTAGACTGACAAACGGAAACATATTCGATAAGATTTGACCTATAGAGTGAAACTTAGCATAGAGGATATCATGATAGTTACGAGATCTTGCCAATTTATAAGGATTAGATCAATGAAGCTGTAGATGCGGGAGATACCTTGACAACTGAGTCTCTAGCAACAACAGCTAGGATATCAGCACAGGACACAACACCGGGGCATACGCTCTCAACCGAGGATTTTATGGTGTCGATCACATCGAATCCTCTAAGAGAGTTCAAGTTTGGCGCAGCTGTCTTCTCCCCAGTGAAATTGGAGGTGTCGTCTAATAGAACCGAAGCATCACATCCCTGTCATTGAGTGTTAAATAACTGTTGGTTAGAAAGTGGAATAATATTTGCATTGGTTGTTAAAAATAATGATCAGTTTACTTGTTAAAATGAGAGGAAGACTTGCATTAACAAAACAATCATGGAAATGGAGGCGAAGCAGCGACGCTCCCATCCTAGCCTCCTTAGCAATAGCAGCCTTCACCACAGTTCGAATAGTCGATAATGCTTTCGGACAAGTGCTGGCATAGTATGTCGATGTTAACTGAGCCGAGGCGGCTCCGAATAGTACCAACCAAACTAAACATTGTTGAAACATAAAAGAAGTAGGAAACAATTGCTTTGCTGAATAAGAGCTCAGAGCCATATAGCTACCAGAGATAAGCTAGCTAAGGAAGAAAGTGAAATGTTCTCAGATATCTACCTATCTAGGTAGTATGCTTTTGGCTTGAGAAAATTTGATGATGCATGCCCATGTATTTATATGCCCAAAGAGGCTTCAAGTTTTTGCCTGTTCTGCCAGCAGTATATTCTGGGCATTGTTCTTTCACATGATCAAAAGTTCATGGTTCAGACTGTTTACGTTGTTGACTAACATGTGAGTGATCCAATTTGTTAAGCAAGAGTGCTACTGCTGCTAGTCTTCCTCTCAAGATTTTGAGGGTTTCAGTACAAGTCGTTTCAATTATTGAGGTTGATGATCTCGAAATTTGATTGCATTTTTTTGCTTACATATATAGGTCCGACGTGATTTGTTTACGCTGATAAAATCAATCAGCTCCATATTAATTTCTAAGCAAGATCATGGGGGAGGAATCTTTTTGGATTCACATCGAAAGTTCAGAAGGAGACATTTGTTGAACATTTTCCACGCACAAGCAGAAGTTGAGCAGTTCATCCTCTATTGTCAGACTCACCTGTAACCATCTCCAATCTTTGTTTATGCTCTTCCTTTTACTTGCTCTATTGACATGTTGTACACGTTTTTGACTCCTTTGCAAATCCGTGTTTGACTGTCTCTAACTGCAGAAATTTCCCCTCTTTTCTCTTCTCTCTTCCTACAGCCACCACTTCTCCTTGCACTGCTAATCACCTCCCCCACAAGCACACCTATTTTGTACTTTTTTTAAAATTATTTTTAAATTATCCCTCGGATATAATCGTTATTTATGTTATACTCATAATTTAAACTTTATTTATTTTTTTGTTTTAAATTAAAAAATTAAAAAATTGAGTATGTATTTTTTATGTAATCGACAATATCTTTCTAACGAGTCCAATATTACATGATAAAATTTATGATTTTCATATTATATATTACAACATATGTTATTATAATAGTTTAAATACATAATATAGGAAAATATAAATTAGACACAATCAACAAAATTCAAAATTATGGCTAATATATCACGACAATATTTTTAAGCAACACTTATATTATTTTAAAAAATGACGTTCATCGAATTATATGTCAAATAAAAGATGACAATAAATTGAAAAAACTATATTTTATTATGAATAAATATATATTAATAATACTTAAACACATACAAACTTTTTCTATTAAATCGTTCCTTCAAAATATTGTCTATCATATATGAGTTGATGTTCATTACTTCATTCCACAGTTGAAGACAATCTGCATAACTATCGACACATTCTCAATTTTCATTGTATACGTTCTCCCATCAATATATTGAGATCGAAGGTATATGATAATGAGTATGTAAAAATAGTTGAATAAAGTGATTCCCGACATAGGCAATAATTATTTCACAGCGCTCTTGGACTAGAATTGGAAGGAACCTCAATGACAAATGAGTGTAGCAAGTTGAAATATTTGCATCAAATAAGATGACAATATTAAAATCTGAAAAAATTGATAAGACTATTATGTGAAAAAATTTATTTTAAAACTTTATTCTATGTTAAAGTAGTTATATTTTTTTTATTAATATTTTTTTAATATTATAAATATTTTAATAAAATTATATATAGTTTTTAGTATTATAATTATTTTAAAATTTAGAGCTTGTAATATTATTAATAATATTTTTTCATTATTTAATGTTAATAATATTAATAATTATTATCAAATATTTATAGAAAAATCTTCTAGGATATAACTTTTCAAAAATATTACTCAAAACATACAATTCGGAGAAAATAATTCTCATTTTATACAATTTATATTTTTCACAAAACAAATAGTCATCCACGCAACCAAATTGTTCAATTTATCAAATCTTAACCAAAACTCATCAAATTTATTTCTAATCACTCCCATTTGATCTTACATACACAAATTAATCGATTTTTATCCACAAAATATCTCAAATCTTTCAATTTCACTTAAAATTCCGTTTCGATGATTTTGAAAACGCTACCTATAAAATTATTTTTCCTTGATCTTTTCATTGATTGAAGATTCTAATCTATTTATTTGGGCTAGAGTAATTTAGTTTTAGGGGTGAGTTTGATTGAATTTTGTGATTTGCTTGTTTTTTTTTAAAAAATATAGTGCGTCAGTGTGTTTTTTTAATGTTGATACTATGTAATATATTTTCAATTTTATGAATATCATAATATAAATTTTTGTTTTAATTGATTTTATGTGATTTTTGGATTTGTTGTATTTGAAGTAACGCATTGTTTGGTTTTGGTTTTGTTATAGTGCTATGTTTGAAACAGTGTTTCAATTCAATGAAATAGTTCATCAATGCTTGTCTTATTTTTTTTTAAAAATAATTCATGTTTGGTATCATGTGATAATGTTTTCAATTTTATGGACATCATATTATAAATTTCTATTTTAAGTGTTTTTTTTGTGGTTTTTCGTTTTGGTTTTTGGAATTTTTGAATTTGAATTGACGCACTGTTTGAATAAATACGTCGGTTCAGTGAAACAGAACGTCTAAATACAGTGAATGTTATTTTTGGATCTTGTTTTTTCTAAAAAGAAAAAGAAAAAGAAAAAGAAAAAGATATGTTGTTTGTTAAATAAAGTTTTTTTGAAGTCTATTGATATTATGTTATAAATTTGTGCGTAAGCATTCATTTAATTTTGTGATTTTTTGGAGAGAAAAAAACAGATGCACTGTTTGAATAACACCGACGTCCTGTTTCAAAGAAACAGTTCGCCGATGTTATATAAAAGTGCGCATGCATATTTTGATCATATAAACAAAAAAAAGTATATTATTTTTTAGTTTGTCAATGAACGTTTAAATCAATTCACTTGAATTTATGCATGTAATTATCTTCTTATCAAATGATTGTAATTTTTTTTACATAGTTTGAATGAAAAAACTCTAATTGATTAATTTATTATTTTTTCATTAGATTTTTTGTTGAAAGAGTGTGATGTTCACAATTGATGAGTGAAATTGAATTCGAGTGATGATTTTAATTCTTTTTAATTGGATGTTGGCTTTCGACCTTTTGAGAAACCCTAACTATCAAATCATTGTTCCTTGATCGTTTTCAATGATTGAAGACTCTAATCTATTTGTTTGGGGTATAGTAATTTAGTTTTAGAGTTGTATTTGATTGATTTTTGTGATTTATTATATATATATTAGGTGCACTATTTCATTCCTTCAAAGAGTGCGCCAGCGTGTTTTTTTTAAATATAAATTATGTTGGGTACACGCAATAATATTTTTATTTTATTGATATGATGTTATAATTTTTATTGATTTTGTGGTTTTTTGTTTTGGTTAATCCAGGCGCACTGTTTACACAGTGTGCCTGTGTTATGTAAATAGTGAGACTGAGTTTTTTGATCATGTAAACAAATCGAATGATGTTTTTTTTAATCTTCGACTTTTGTTATGTTGTTTTATTATTTGGCACTTTATCTTCGTTTGAACCAACACTCTGTTATTTTTTGGCATTTCATCGAAAATTTTACGTATGTCATTCCTTATGTGCTTGCTTTCATATGCTCTAAGTATATCAAGGATTCGGTTTTATGAGTGTTTGTGAGTTTGGAGATACTTGTACAAAGATCTTCTTATCCATACGCTCTCAATGTGCGGAGGTTTATGAGTTTGGAGATCATTGTACTTCTTTCTTACGACTTTCATATTTGATGTGTGATGGGTTATAAAGGTAGAGTAAGGTGACGAGGAGGATGAATTTGATGGGCTTGCGATGACGACGACGGTGGGTGCTGGGCTGTGGAGGTAGGGAAAGGGGACGATGAGGGTGTATCCGATGAGAAAAATGATGTCGTATTTGGATTTGGTTAGGACAAAATCAAATCATAATGGATGAGTATTATTTTTTCATGTTGTATGTGTTGAGTATTTTTTTTTATTTTTTATAATTTAGAAAATCACTCTAATGTTTATTTGATTTAATATTATATTAATTAAATAAAATGATATGTTTGTATGTATATGGGGGTGGATTGCTTGGGAGAAAAGTGGGGATCAAGGCGAGGGTAAGATGATGTTTTTTATTGGGTGGGGGTGGTCCTTCTCCTCCCCTCACCCTTTGAACCAAAAACCTTCCATGGGTAGGGAGAAATTTAAGTTAAAGAGTTAAGTAGTAGGTCTCATTCATGTGGGTCAGTTTTAATGATAAATAAAACATTTGTAGTTCACCCCCTAGACGTAGAGGATGATAACGCATATTTTGATAGATAACAGGGATTAAGTGTATCCGAGTGATTGTTTGATGGATTATGTGTATTTTTCTCTTAAAAAAATTTCAAGATGCAAAATATTTTTTTAGTTCCACGAAAAAATTTAAGAATTATTATATTTGATCCTTTCATTATATAAACAATATTTTCTTATTTAAAAAAATCTAATAATTTTCATAATCCCATTATTTATTTTCTGTTTTATTTCAACAAATCTTATCATTATATAAATATAAAAAGAATTCAAAATGTTGCACTCCACGCCGGAAGGAGGAAGAACATAACAAGACGTGCCTGCTTACTGCCAAGAGTTCGTTTTCCCCCATCGGACAAGAATTAGCATATCCTCTGCCAGTTACTGGGAAAATCAACTCGTCAACCTCGAGCAGTTTCGGGGAAACTGTAGCTGTCTGTCCAACAGGACAATGACTGCGTATCTGAGTTCAAAAGATTTTTTTTTTTAATTTTCTAGGGTTTACTGGGTTGCGGTGAGTTTATTTTCAATTTTCCTTTTGGGTTGTACAATTTCCTTCTAGAGTTGGCTGGGTTGCGGTGAGTTTTTGTTTGTGTGATCTTGGATTTCGATTCGATAGGTATCTGATTAGCTTCGTTGTATGCATTTCTGGTCACTGCTGTTGGTGAGAAATCAAGATTCTGCGGGTTTGTAAACTATTCGATTGATAAGAAAATCTTTTGGGATTTCTTTTTTAAAAAGAAACTATACAAATGGACTTATTAATTGTCCGGGATCCGGATTCACAACCCTATATTCGATCGATTAATTTGTGATATGATCTGTTCTGCGAACCATGAAGACATTAGCAAAGAGATTAATTTGATTTTGAATCACTAGACAAAGGGTTGGAGCAAGCAAGATTAGTTTTTTCTTCGCTTCCAAATCATGTAGTAACCCATCCCTCCAAGAACAAGAACAAGGATTCCCACATCAGCCACTATGATCAAATTCACGACCCATTTACTCAAATGGGTCTTCGCATAAACCCCGCTGGACCCTTTTGGCACCTTAATCATGTAACTATGCCGGCTTCCCTGCTCGACCTGTTTTGCTCCTTGAACTATATCGTAGAAGGTGCACTGTTGGGTTCTTGGAGGATCCCCTTTGCTAGAGATGTATAGCGCTTCAGAGCAAGTGCAGTTGTTTAGGCATAGAGTCGCTCAAGTTTGCTTGCTTATGTTGGTTATTGTTGAGGCACTACTTGTTGTTAGCACATTGGTAACAGCCTCTAGTTCGAGCATCTCTGCCTGATGCTTACCACACAAGCTGTTTTTGATACCACGACTGCAGTCTGAGGTCTTGTTCTCTTCCTTTTATGGCAAAGTTGATACAAGAGCATGTATTGTTAGATCAACATGCCAATGACCATGTTGTCTCATAATGTTGACATCAAAAGCTTCTTTTTTTTTTTTTTTTTTAGAATTTGTGACATCCTTCACCCGTCGAAACCAACCTAGGTTGTAAAAACGTCCTGATACATAGATAGTTGAAGCATGGTAGATCAGCTCACAGCGTTGATCATACACCCACGTCAAGAGTGTCTTATTCGCATGTTAATTTGTCGCGGGCCTATCAAGACTGAAAGTAAGCATATTTCATGCCAAGGTTAAGAATTAAATCAAATCTCTGATGGAGCATATCTCCGAGCAACACAAAAGCAATCGTCCAAGTACTATAGGAGACAAATCCAAGTAGTCTGCATAGAGATTTAAATTTCTGCATTTCAGCTTCCGCTAACGTAAATTTTACCTGGTGCTTTTGTCCCTTGCTGCTATTTGCCATCTTCTAATCAAGTATCCGTTATCAGAACCACACTTGTAAAAAAGCATGGAATATCGGCGGCGCCTGATAATCAGCCGACGTAGATTATGTATCGTGTAAGTCATCGTACTCGAGCGGAGCAGTTTAGTTCGGAACTTGTATCGGTTCGATATGGAATAAATCATGTGGTATGCATGCCACGGGGAGAGTGTCGGAACAAGATTCTTTTCCCTATGCAAGCATGGCACAGGACGGTGTTGTTATGCACAGGCACAGGACGCAACGAAATGAAAGAACATATGAATAGCGTGACTGTGTGGGATGCTGTGCAGGGACACTTGGGTGGTCGTAGCTCACTCTTGTTACGCGTTGTGATAGCTAGATGACGCTTTACCAAACTTGATTTACTCTCCCAGAAAATGACAAGCTAGTCGTGGTCGTGGACCAGTGGAGACTTTAGTTTAAAGGCTCAAGCATAGAGATATATTCTACGCGTAGACTTGATCTTATAAAATGTGTACGACATTGTTGTCACACTCCACTCTTGCAGTCTTATCTGTATACTATGTTTGGAATATTTTTACAATAAAGCCAAATTATTGATCAGTGCTTGAAGTTTTTTTGTACGGATAGTTGAATGAATATCTACTGCAATATCATGACTCGAAATATTAGTCATTACGCATCGAGTATGTACGGTAGCCCAATTGGTCCATATGTCTATATCATGACCTTTCTACATAATATCAATTGGTGCATTTATCAACTTTATCCCTATCATGGCTCTTTCCATCAGAGTAATATGGTACATGTTTGTCCAATATGCACGTGATCCGATATTCATGAAAAATTACTTTACATCTCACCACAACAATGACTATAAAATAAATCTAAGATCCAACCTTAAATTATCAAACGCTACTCACCCCGTTAATTAGATAACTCTGAACAAAAACTAGAAATTTTATTTAAATAAACGAATCAATATGAACGACAAAACCTAACCCGTCCCGATTCACGAAACACAAATCTATCGAGGTGAAAATACCCGACTACTTATAAAAACCAACGAGAACGTAAAAAAACTTAACTATCAAGTGACGAGGTCCTTCTAATATAGGCTTGACTCTTCTGAGTAGTTAGGCGGATAGAGCCCTTTCCTCTCTCCAAAAAGTTTCGAGTAATCAGCCAACTCACGAGTCCAAAACACACGTAATGAATCAGATCGCAATAACGTAACGCCCCTCTTTTTCTCTCCCTCTTCTTCTATGTATCCGCTCAACTCTTCTCCTTCGCCTCCTGTAACGCGATTCCTACTCTCCTCTCTTCTCTTTTCATCTCCATTTCATCGCCGCAAAATCCATTGATTCTCGGGATCGGTGGTGAGAGGGCGGAGAAATGGGATCGAAATCGACGATGATTCGAAGAGCATTGTCGGAATTTGGCAGGGGGCGAAGGGGATTGACGTCGCAGGCTGCGACAGCGGGGGTGAATGAGGGGGGTGGTGTGGTGCCGAGGTTGCCGGCGTTCGATTATACGCCGCCGAAGTACGAGGGGCCGTCGGCGGAGGAGATCTTGAGGAAGAGGAAGGAGTTTCTTAGCCCTTCCATGTTCACCTTCTATAAACAACCTGTAAGCATTGTTTATTTGGATGGATTCAGGGTGTGATCTTATATTTAAATCATGTTATCTGAAACACTATATTCAGGCTGTAAATAAATCTTCTCTCATGCGGAGAGTAAGTAGTGTCGAATTGTCTGAGGATCAGCTCTATCAAGCAACTCGTACGACAACGAGTGTGTCATGTGATAAGACAAAACATACACAATGCGATGTATCTTTAACACAGACTTATGTTCTAAGTTCAGTGATTATCATATAACAATAGAGAGCTTCATGATTCTGACTAAGTACGTTATTTTTGGAGGCAAAACAAGCTTAGTTGTAACCTTATATTTTAATTCCTAATAGATACGAGAGACAACAGTGTAATCGTCATGACATGTGAGTCCTTGATTATGTGGAGAGCAACATAGAAGTTGTGAGACACGAGTTGGGTGGTTCTAGCTTGGTTTTGGAGGCAAAAATAAAATAAAATCATAATGTTAAAATCCTAGTAGATGCAGTGTTGTAGTGTGAGTGTATGTGTGCGAGACAGTGACCAGTGCCTCACTCTGGACTGAGGTTTAGTGGCGGGGGTTGGATGAATATGGACAGAGCGTGACAGATAATCTATCTTGTCCAAGTTTACCAAATACACCCATAATTCTTGGCCCCACATGATGGGTGATACTATTAGAAACTTGATTAAAAATTTTGAGGTATGGGTTGGTGGCCGTTGATTTATGGGCCCATTTCTGACTCGGTATGAATGGGGCATCCTGGGAGTATCTTCTTAACTATGCTTGCAAGATCTTTATACTATTATCCATCTGCAAAATGGAAAGTATGCATAGTACTATTGTATTGATTAAAGGTTGGCAAGCCTCATCAAAAGTGTCCATTCAAGGGAAGGATACTTTGAACGAATGCAGTGATTAGTTTCATGGAGACTCAAACCGTGACTAAAACACTCTTCTTATCTGGTAACACTGGTATGAACTAATAACTAAACTTATCCCTCTGAAGCGTGTTGTACATAATGTATTTGACGGCGTTTGCTACTTAGTCGTGAAGTTAACTTATGGTGGCGACATTTTTTCATAGAGAATAACCCGATGTTTTTCCATCGTGTAGTGGATTGACTCTACGTGATTGAATAAAGAATCCATTTCATGTTCTTGCTATAACTTTCTACAGAACGTTTTACATTAGCATTTGTATGGGTGATTTTGACAGCTTAACATAGTAGATGGAAGGATGCAATACTTGTTTGATGAGAACGGTCGTAGATATCTTGATGGATTTGGAGGCATTGCAACAGTATGTTGTGGGCACTGTCATCCTGATGTGGTAAATGCCATTGTCAACCAAACCAAGCGGCTCCAGCATTCCACCATTTTGTACCTGAACCCTGCGATCGCTGATTTCGGTGAGGCATTGGCCTCCAAATTGCCGGGAGATCTCAATGTAAGCCACATATTTTTGTGGCATGGATCCCATGAAGACCCTTTTCACCATCCTTTTGTGTGATAGGAGATTAAATATGTTCCTTGGAGCTGTTTATGCTTTTTGGACTTAAATAAATGATACGTCAGCATGTTTAAATGTGATATGTGCTTTGTCTTTTTTTCTTTTTTTCCTTGTGTGTTAATGGTCTTGTTCGCCGAAATGTTAACATCATTTGATGCCATTCTTTACCTTTGTATGCATGGCTGTTGAGGACAGAACTATGAAATCTGATCATCTGAGAGATGGCATCCTGAAACTCTTCTACACGAACACCCCCCACCCCCCCCAAAAAAAAAACTATTTACGAAAATGAAATCAATGGATGCTGGCAGTCTCTTAGAGTTATCTTTTGCAGGTGGTATTCTTCACAAATTCTGGTACAGAAGCAAATGAGCTGGCACTGATGATAGCTAGGCTATATACAGGATGCCATGACATAATCTCGCTGAGGAACTCTTACCATGGGAATGCGGCTGGGACGATGAGTGCTACTGCTCAGGCTAACTGGAAGTTCAACGTAATCCAGGTATGGCTGCACTGTTGCAATGCACCGTAACTTGCAGGAATCACTGGAGGAACTACATATTCTGGTTGTAAACCTTGAAAAGAATAGTGACCAGTAAAAGTAGGATCGATCTATGTGTGCTGTTAATATAGTGGTGAAGTGCTTAACGACAGTCATGTTACTGACAGAGCGGAGTTCATCATGCTGTAAACCCTGATCCCTACAGAGGTTTATTTGGATCAGATGGCAAGATGTATGCAAAGGATGTACAAGACATTATCAATTTTGGAACATCTGGCCATGTTGCAGGATTTGTTTCTGAAGCTATTCAGGCGATTGCACCTTGACAACCCTATCGGTTTATATTTTTTCATTATGGGGACTGAGGACTCTTTCTCTCTGATCTATCATTGACATGTTCTCTTGGTATGCAATGTCTTATAAATTGGCAGGGTATCGGTGGAATTGTCGAACTGGCCCCAGACTACTTGCCTGTTGTATATAAACTAATAAGAAAAGCGGGAGGACTATGCATTGCCGATGAGGTTCAGGCTGGTTTTGCTCGCACAGGTAGCCATTTTTGGGGATTCGAGGGTCATGGGGTTGTCCCTGATATAGTCACAATGGCGAAGGTCAGTCTGTTTTCTTTTTTTCGTCTACCATATGCCTGGAGAACCCTTTTTTTCCCATCTCAATATGTAAATTTTATTGTATTTTATGTGCTCAGGGTATTGGAAATGGCATACCTCTGGGTGCAGTCGTTACTACTCCAGAGATTGCACAGGTCTTGACCCGTAGGAGCTACTTCAACACCTTTGGTGGAAATCCTGTATGTACGGCCGCAGGGCACGCTGTTCTGAAAGTGATTGAGAAGGAAAATCTGCAAGAGAATGCCCTCACTGTCGGCTCTTACCTGAAAGGGCGCCTCACTGCCTTGATGGACAAATATGAATGTATGATCCCTTAATACCTTCCTGGACCAGCACACTATGTTGAATCATGTGTGCTGCTTATTAGTAATCACTTCTAAGTTGTCAAAACAACATTACTATCAGCCTATGCCATAAAACATGTGCAACGCCCCGACTTCCATGTTGGATGACGTGTGGGCGTTGTGCCGTCATAGACCAAACCCGTTACAAGGCAAAATAAACCAAATGGGTTTAGAGGTATAAAAATCAAGGAACTATAACCAATAGTTACATTAATAGCTTACAATTTCGAATACATATTTATTTAAACTACAGCATTGATACAAAAATTAATATAGATCAAATGTTACATTGGGCAAAATAGAAGCTTGATCTGATATGATATCCAAAAACTGCGAGTCTATTTGCATGAATGCAAGCTCGTGCTATGACCCTCCAGGGAGAGTTGAGGGTATACCTGCAAATGAAACACATAACCGTGAGCAAAAAAAGCTCAACATCTAAGGTGTATAAATTTCATTTACAGAGGGCTTCTCCTAACGGGTATGACAACTATCGAGAGTCTTTAAAAACGTTTTGATAATATAATAAGAAGATATAAGTGTCGTACTAAACAGTATTGTTTTAATACGTTTTATACGGTTTCGTATCGCTTTTAAGAGTCTTTTCTTTGTATTTGTTTATGGTTCATGACTTAACTTGAAAGACAAACTTCAAGGATACGATTGACTTAGAGTACAAAGATAGAATGTTAATCGTCAGTCGGGCTACCCATAAGATTATATTTCCGCACCTGCATATTTGGGCCTTGTGCGCTTTCAATGAGGCACACGATGTCAGCATTGAGATGATTTGGGCCTCACTGCAGAGAGTAACCTATGGTCCCGTCACAACGACGTCGAAGCCGTTGCATGCATACGAAGAGGATGGGGATGCCCACCGCTCCCTAGCTAGTTCCTTACATGTGATGATGACTCAAAGAGTAAACACTGGAGTCGACTGACTCCAACCAAAGCCACCATGGCTATTCAAGAAAATAACAATGATCTATATGGATCCAAGAAGGGATGTTCAGGCCGACCTTCAAGGTTCAAGGACACATGTATTATTTCGTTCGCTTTTTATTAGTTCACATCTCGTAGATAGTGCAATTAAGGTCTACATCCCCGTGTCCTTTTTATTTAACGATTTAAGGATCATTTTCATTTATTTTTTTAGAGAATATTTATATTATAATGGTGCATATTCTAGCCCATTTAACCCCGAATATCCCAAATAACTCAACGAACATGGCAACATCCATCCTCGATCTCGATCCTCACGTCAAGACACGATATAAAAATATATGTACATATATATTTATAATTCCAATTTTTTAACATTATCGTATGTCATAATAGTATAAGGTTAGGCACATTTCGAGTACATAATACACACATACATATGCCCTGCATATGTTCCCCCCAAACTTGCGCACAATCATGTGCAACCATCACCAAACCTTACTCATTATACACACATATGTATAACAAGCCTTGAACACACTCACACACACAAGACACAAGGGCACAGCCTAGTCGCACACACACGACTTAACCCCATATCATACCATGATCATACACTTCTCCTTACCATGAACATACACTTATCATCACCATGATCATACACTTTCATCACAAACACACATCCCAGCATACATCCATGCGCTCAACCCTCTCCATGCGCATAACAGAGCAAACCAAACACACACAAGAACCAGGACGCACGCACAGGGAAATAGAAATGCGCACATGCACATCAGGTCGGGCTAGGTTATCTTAGTTGTTATCGAGCCCTAACACGCACAAGGAAGAGAGGAAGTTGCTCCACACCCATGCCTCGACGTCGTGGCACCACAGGGTCACTGCCTAGGGTTGAAATGATGATGGTGAGTTCAAAACAACCACAAGAGGTTATTAAAGATAAGATCCTTGAAGGGAGGGACTCCAGGATTGTTACCTCTAACGTTTTAATGTCATCCTTATGTTGTTCTTTGTCCTCGACGTTGGCGGCCTCTTTCCGACAATGGTGGTGGCGAGAACGATAGGTTTAGGTAGCTTCCATGCCGATGAATGTAGGAGGGCGAGGAGAGAACAATTATGTTGATGATTTGGTTTGGTTTTGGTTTGGCTTTCCTGCGTGAAGTAAAAGAAGAAAGTGAGGGGAATGATGGTGGTGGCTTGCGATCGTGGTGATGGATGTGAAGGTGACGATGATGGAAATGAAGTGAGATGGCGTGATGGGTGCTGTGGAGGAGATGATGGTGAGAGCTTTGGTGTTGGTTTGGTTCCTTGGAGGTACCCTTGGTGAAAAGCTCTTTGACATGTCTATTCAATTCGGCACGCTCCTTGAGGGTCATCCTATAGTGAACCAAGTTTGGTAACTGTGACCCAGGGATGAGGTCAATGACATGCTGAATGTCTCTCATTGGGGGTAGCTCTTTATTTAGTTAGCATGATACGCTACCATGTTGTAGTGTTCTAACTCAATTTACCAGTGAAACAACATTGCCACACTTTTTATCATTTCGACCTCAACTCCCTTGCAACAGTTACCGAGACCTCTCTGGTGAGGA
The DNA here is from genome assembly GCA_001925005.1 of Drosera capensis. Lineage (NCBI taxonomy): Eukaryota > Viridiplantae > Streptophyta > Magnoliopsida > Caryophyllales > Droseraceae > Drosera > Drosera capensis. The sequence continues at coordinate 59,901 of LIEC01007440.1, forward strand.
GATATCCGTCGAGGTGGCAGCAGACAAAGAGATATCCACGTCGACCTTCCCCAACCACCAACGAGCTCTAAAAACACCACAAAACAACCTCATATAATTTGAAATGACTTAAAAACACATGCAAAAGGGGTATTTTCATAGTTTCTTGCGTTTTCAAATAGTTTGAGTTTGGTTTTTATGATATTTTTAGCATTTTGAAGTTTTTTTGAGTGTTTAAAACTCATTTCAAGAAGATGGGAACGACGATAGAGGGAGGGGGGAATAGAAGGAGAAAGTGTGTGTATGATGATAATGAAAAGGATGGTGGCTCAGGTTGTGTGGGATGATGTGCATTGGTTGGAAATATCTCATTCTCTCCTCATAATTTGTTTTATTCATTTGTTATTTACATGTGTTACCTAATATTAATTCATCGATAATTAATTCGTATCGATATAATTATCCTAGTAATAATAATATCACATTTAATTTAATAATCCATTATTTATGGGTTTAAAATTGTTAGTCCTTACGCACAGTATTTATAACGTTATAACGTTATTCGTTCAAAATATTTATTAGCGCGTTAATTTAATTATCCCAAATATTTCAACATTATATTTATGTATATTTGGATTCATTAATTTTCCCCTGTCTATCTTTTCAAATATTTTCGGGGTTAAATTTGTAACCCTTAGGTGCAACTATTTTAAACTTTGTAATGTTCGTTACTTCTAACCTTCTAACCCTCCTTATAACATTGGTATTTAACATCTTCTGTTCGCATGTTATTTAAATGCATATCGTATGCATATTTTATATTTATTTTGATTCACAAAATTTTTGGATATTACAACATGAAACTAGACCGATGATCGGAAGTGAAGCAGCTTCTAAGATAGCTCCCAAAAGTTCCCTTCCAAACGCCGTGATATACTACTCTACACACAGAGATATTCTTCTATCAACCAAGTAAACTATAAATTTCCCTGCCTATTTCATGCCCTTGGGATTAATATTTGCTATCAGTAATCGGCGATGTAAGGGGAAGGGGCCTGATGCTTGGAGTTGAGCTTGTCACTGATCGCCAGCAGAAGACACCGGCAACTGCTGAAACTATTCATGTGATGGACCAGATGAAAGGTTTGTAGGGTCCTCCTCTTCTCATTTCTCAGTGATCATCGGATTCTTTTGTCTCCGCCTCAGATCTTATTGTGCTGATGAAGCTTTTTCTCTTATCCAGAAATGGGAGTTCTGATTGGAAAAGGAGGATATTATGGAAATGTTTTCAGAATCACTCCTCCCTTGTGTATCACGAAGGAAGATGCCGGTATGTAGTTGTTTCTAGAATCTGATGCCTCAGTTTAATAATGTATTTCCGGCTATGAAAGGAAACGGAAGCATTTCAAACCTTGAACAATTTTCTTTTCTTGTTCGGCATCCATCTAATGACCACCGGTTTTCTTTGTCGTCTGCAGACTTCCTTGTTGACGCTATGGACTCCACCATGTCAAAGATGTGAAAGCGTGCATGACCAACACCAATTGTATAACATGCTTGATCCTCAATCAATGTATCTGTCATTGATCATCGGTTGTAATAAATGTTAATGCAATTACAGATTTCTGCTCAGACTCGGGTCAAGTTGTTGCAACTGAAGCACTTGGGGATGAGCCAACGTCTTGTTGTCTCTCCCCCTGTATCATTTTGGTTAAATAGGTTGCTTGGGACTGCTGTCTTCTTGCTGCATTTCCTTTTGTTGATCATACCTTTGCAAGGGATCTGTCGGTCGACTGCTGAATTGATCATTCAGCCGCTGGTATGATGATTTAGAAGGGTTTTACAGAGTTCGTTCATATATAGTTGGCTCAGCGTTTAGGTACATAAACGGTTAACATTTTCGGAAAGGGTTCTACGAATTGGAATCCTAGCTTTGCTCTGTTTTCGATTTTCGATGTGGGATCGGCAGGATTCTCAAAGCAAGTTAGGAGCCCCCAGATCGAAGCCAATGTTCTTGATGCATTCGAAGCTGAGGAGCCCCCAGATCGAAGCCAATGTTCTTGATCCATTCGAGGCTGATGCCTTGTATGTCGAAATGAGGAATCGGTGATCTCATGGCCTGACGTAAAGGTTTGCGTCACATATTTAGGTTGTACTAGGTTCTTAGCCTTTTAGGCCATATGTTATTTGCGTTTATTGCTCATGTTTATTGTCTGATGTTGATTGCTAAGAAAAAAATGGCCTCAAAATTGAATGGCTTGACAAAGGTTCTCCCCTAGTTTCTTTAGTACGTTGATATGCAACCGTATACCTGATTCGACGACAAACTATGCTCTTGATCAAGTTATTCCGACGGAGTCTATCCGGTGGCTACTCCTTTGCGATTGAACAATATATTGTCATTGAGCTAACCGAATCTCAACATAAAATACTTATCAACTTATTCGCACTTCGTGGTTGAAGTGCACCGATGACTCGATAAACTTCCTTAGTAGCCGTTTCCGACGCTATAACAAACGAGTTAAACGTGTGTGAAATTATTGCCCAGTCAAAAGATATTTCAAGAGAAGTTTAGTGTTAATCAGAGCATGTATGGAAACTCTACAAAGATCGCACCGTATGCTATATGAAGTGGACAAAAGTATTTTGATCCCCCCAAATTGGGTGTGCGATTGGTCCTCCTAGCAGAGCATGAGAGACCACTTCTGCTAAAACTTTGGTTTATCTTTTTTGGGCCAGATGATTCCCCAAAAAAACATTCTAGCAAAGTTGATTGGTCATTTCATGCACTACACACCACCACTCAACATGATGAAAATGAAACCATCAGTACACAAACATGTATTATGTCATATCTTCATTACTTCAAACCTCAAGGTAAGATACATCATGATTTTAAGTAACACCTGATATGCCATCCCGTTTCACGGACGATATAACTATAAAGAGATGCATATCTTATTTAACCCTACAAAGCTTCCAGGATTAAGATGCACTTCTATTTCCATATGATGTATGTGACATTACATGAAAATGATCATATATCCACATGCAAATATATCACTCAAGCAACATAAAACATTTGTATGGAAAGAGAAATGAACTACAAATTCTGTAATTTTAGAATAGATACCAACCAATAATAACAATATGACAAGAATAACCGATATATGTTTTTTCAACATTATGCATCGCTTATCACGTACACTTTGAAAAGATTGAAAAGTTCATGTTTTCTCAACACTACATATCACTAGTGATGTGATATACACTGCGATAGATATGTCAGAATTATGAATCATCAATCAAATAAAATTAATTATCTTTGTATTTCATTAATTTTAAATTGAAATAATCTTAAAATAATTAACATATTCAATACATAAGATCTCGAAAATTCTAAATAAACCAATAAAATCCAACTTAATAATAATTTACCAAATCATTCCTTCTCGTCTATAGTCACTTCCCAAACATAATAACTTCACGTCTTCACCAGCACCAAAAGATACAACCAATTGAATCTACTTATAAACGCAACCATTCCAAAATAAACACACAAAATTCACTCACCAATCACCCCCTTTTTTAATCTCATCAATTTCTTTCTCGTTCTGACACACAAAAATCCCAAAGACTCGCAAGGCGCACACACACACAGACACAACAACAACAACACACTCTCACATTCCGCCGCCATCGCCTCATCGCCGCCGATTCCCGCCGCCGATTAGGGTTTCCACCACCGCTCCTCTCCGCCGCCTGCGCCGCCGCCGCCGCAAACCTAGGGTTTCGCGGAGCTGGATTCGCAATCTTTCATCCGATTCATCTCCTCCCTTCGCCGCTGGTTGAGCGGCATCCTCGATTGATTGAACGATTGCTTTGATTCGAGTTATGTTTAGTGTTATTTGGTTTTGATTGATTGAAATTGGGGGTTGTTCGGTGGGGTGTGTAAATAGTATTTGTGGTTGGATTTGGATGGCATTGGGAGATTTGATGTCGACTAGGTTTTCGCATTCTTCTGTCCCCGTTTTGAATCACCTGGACGAGTGTTCGAGTCGCGATGAGGGCGGTGGATTTAGGAGGGATTTGTGGGAGACTGCTAGTAGCAGTAGCGGTGGTGGTGGTGTGTATGGGAATGTGGTGATGAGTAATATGACTTCTACGATTGATACGGGTGTGACGAGTATGGCGTATTTGCCTCAGACTGTCGTGCTGTGTGAGCTCCGGCACGATGGGTTTGAGGCTTCTTCGTCTTCTCGGCCTGCTGAGGTTGGCTTTGTCTCGAAATGGCGTCCTAAGGATCGAGTATGCTCTCTTTTGTTTGTTTCTTGCTACTGTTGTTTTCAGATATTGTGGATCTTTTTCGTATTGTGCGGATTCCTTGAATACATGTGTGCTGCATTTGAGATTTCTAGGATTGTTTGCTGTATATGATACATGAAGTAATCAGTTCAGAGTCCGCGAATAAAGCTGAAATCTGCATTACAAATTTACAATAATTTCAAGATGCCCAACAAGAAAAAAGAAAAAGAAAACCAAGGAAAAAAGATCGGTTTCCTTCCAGACTCTGTCCTGACGGAAAGACCTGAGTGACTGTTGTCGTTGGTTTTTTTCCATGTGCTTCTTGGCCCTGCTAATTGTGTAGTCTCAACTCTCAAACTTCAGCTTTCATTACTTCATGGATCTGTCTGGCCCACTTTTGAAGCTTCTCACTTGCATACCTTGATTGTCTCAGAATATCAAAGGTTTATAATCACATGTTACATCTTGTATTCTTCATATCGAATGTGCCATTACCTATTTATAATGCTTCCCCTGTCAGGGAAGTTTTCCATCAATCGACTTGCATCTCCCTCTTTTTTTATTCAGCACTCTTCTTTGTTGGAGTTATCTTCATCGATTTCTAATTTGTTTTTTAAGAAAATGTTGTCATTATTGTTGAGAGCTGATG
>LIEC01007441.1:0-38955 GCA_001925005.1 Drosera capensis
GTTTATCCACATCGAGCGTGGAGAAATAAAAAGAGTAGAATATATATATGAGGAACCCATAACCCATGAGCTTAGGTTTTTGGGTTAAACAGTTGGGCCCGATCCATATGTGTATTCTACTCAGGTCCGGTTAGGACGTAGTTTCCTCCTTTTGGGCTCTCCCCCGAAAGGTGCATCTTGTTGGTATAGATATACCATCAAATCCTAACAAAAGAAAGGTGCATCTTGTTGGTATAGATATACCATCAAATCCTTTAAACATTTCCTTGGGATATTACACCACTACTTAGCCAGCTATGTGGAAGATTTATATAGTTGATGCTTGGATTGAGCTGATCACTATTTCCACATGAACTGCATAGACATATGGCTTCTGCAGCATTGCACTTGCCCCGTCTGCAGGATCTCCTTGCGTGAAGTTAATGGGAAGAAGCGATCGATGCAACCTATGTTCAGTTCCAGGTCGCATTACGGTTCCGAATTCACAATGCATTCTCATCACTGTTTGTTGGCTGGTCACCGGTTTTCTACGAGACCCCAAGAACTCCATGCAGTAGGCAATGCTCGCGACAATTCACCCATTTCCACTGGTGATGCAGATCGATCTGGGGAGAAAGACCCTTCAGTGAATGCTGAATTTGGCGATGCCATAGGAAAGCTTTAGCAAAAACAAGCAAGTAGAGAGCCCATCTTCTGGATAGCGGCTTCTTGATTTCATTTAGAACGTTCGGCATGCCATACATTGGGAAGGAGGACCATTACTGCAGACCCGTAGTGGATTTGATATTTAGATTGCTGCACTGGTTGCTGGAGTTCATGTCCTCGAAGTCTGTTGGCCCGTGTATATGTTGTTTGCACCCTGCTCAAGGAGGTGGCTCCTTCTCTGGGCAGCATGGTGGATTTAGCTCTTCAGCCATGAAATCAGTTTGTTACATAACTCTGTTCGTCTGGCGGCTGCAGCCAGTTTCTTCTCTTTACTCATCAGCCCCTTGTCTATGTCCTAGGCATTTGCTTTTCTCATAGCAGGTATCTGTTACTATTTTACTCCATCCACTGGAGAGGATAGAGTCAATCTATGATGAGAATGCCGAATATCCGAGATTCCTTGCTTCAGGCGGAGAGCTGGAAAGCGAGCAGCTTATACTCAGCAGCCTGACCAACTACGGCTAAACCAACCATCTTGTTATTCCTTCCCTTAACTTGAGAACTCGTGTCACATTTGCGCCCATGCCATTGTCAGTTGGCGTTATGGTCCTCGCCTGGGTGGACTGGATCGGGCTGGTGTCGTGTAAAAAATTCTCTTAGAAAGTTTCAAGTTCAGGGTAACATGTTCAACTCAGGTATTGATTGTAACTCTCTGTAAACTAGGTTCGGACTTTGGAGTGGTCCTGTACTTCATCGAATTGCTATGAAGAAAAACAAAATTTTAAAATGCGCAAAATTCTGAAATCTGCTTCAAGGAATTCAGTGTGTGATTTCTCTTTAGATTTCCTCCGTTCCTTGATAGCATTGTGGTTCAAACAACTTTCGTTTCCAGTTATTCTGTATTTGTGGTGTAAGATTCCTGGATTTTGAAGCTGATCATCACATGAACATAGTAAAAATGAACCAAATCGAGCAAGGTTTTCCACATATTGTGTGGAACAATCAAGTGATTCTGAATGTGCAACGGTACAACAAAGGATCACGAACAAGGGCCGACCTATCATTACAGGTTCCGCATTTTGTGACTGAACACGATTATAGTTAGAAAATCGTAATCATGTCCTCGAAAACTTTGGTAGCCTTTTGTCAAATCACAATGAGACAGTCCAAATCAAGCAAAAGCAAACAGGGCAATGTGTAACGATCAAGGTCAATGTCATTCCTAAGTGTTAAGGAAAGAAGTGGACCAATATCAAGCCATCATAAAGTACCAAAGGATCACTCCACTAGCCATTTTCCAATAAACAACATTTGATTACGCTGAACCCAAATCGAACAGTTTACCGTGAACAATAACGAAAACGCAATGTTGATGAGAAGAAAAGAACAATCAATCAGCGAATGCCAAGCTACAAACTTCAATACCGAAAACAGAGATCCATGTCTACGGTGTATAACTTATAAACACATCGAGTTCAGCTGTTACAAATTGTAACGGAATGATTCGACCAAATCAAACTCAAATGAAGAAGATAATCACAGCTGGATTAGCATACAGTGACAGTTTGTCAACTAGGCTAATCGAACTGAAGAATGATATTCATGTTCAAGAAGACAACTTGAATCCATAATCTCATGATAAAACATAGCTCAAATTACACCACCCTGGGCTTTACCTTAGCTCTCAGAGGATTCTCCATCACCACGGTGAACTCGAATTTTTCAGTTAAGTCCACCTTGCTCCCATCCGGGTACCCACTCCACTCGAACTCCTGCACCATCCTTGCTATCATCAAATGCATATGTACCATCGCCATGTTCATGCCAGGGCAGATCCGTCGACCCATTCCAAAGGGGATCATCTTCACGTTGATCGCCCCGGTCATATCAACATCCTCCCTGCTGGCGAGGAACCTCTCTGGGTCAAACGTATCCGGGTTCGGCCACAGCTTTGGATCCTCAGATATGCCTGGCAGGAAGAACTCGATGCTGCAATTGGCTGGAATGGCATATCCGGCCAATGTAGCCGGCTCCGTCACTCCATGGGGCAGGGAAAAGTATGTGGGCGGGTGCTTCCGCAACAACTCCTTGCAGAATGCTTGCAAGTATGGCATGAACTCCACGTCCTTCTCCTCCACATTCCGAGACCCAACAGTGACCTGAATCTCCTCGTAAAGCCTGGACTGCATTTCTGGGTTCTCAATCAGTCGTGCTATGGCCCACTCGATTCCAGTCCCAGTAGTATCCGTTCCACCATTGAGAAACTCCGAGCAAAGGGTAACGATCTCAGGGATTCTCGGGCCTGACATCTGGCCCTCCATCTTCAAATTGAACAATGTGTCCAGGTAGGAGAACGAGGGTGCTGACAGTTCAGATTTCAGGTTCCGGACAATGGCCAGACGCTTCTCAATGAAGGGGAGGAGAGTTTCAATCTGCTTTTTACGCACTTGAAGCGCATTCCAGCGCCTTCTCCAAAAGAACGGATGCAGGATTGGAAAAAAATCGTCAATCCTTGGGTTACAAGTGATCAGCACCATCTTCATCATCTGATCCATCTTCTCAATGGTGTCCTCAGTCATATCTAGCCCAAAGCACATATCCAACAAAATGCAGAACACGGCAAACCTGGCATTCCTCAGAACCCAGACCAGCCCGTCGTTCGTTTCAGCCTCGGTCTTCATCCTTGCGATGAACTTGTCCATGACAGCACCCCTCACTCCCTTGAACTCCTTCACCCTGCTAGAGTTGAGCATGTTATGGACCATGTTTCGACGAAGGGACCGCCACACCGGTCCAAGAAGAGCATTATTGACCGTGAACTTGTTGCAGCTGAAGATGGTCCTGGTCGGGAAATCCAAGGGCCGGCTGGAGAACACCTGGCCCTTCTCGATCAGGGCTTCACGGGCAAGCTCAGCGTTGCTGACGATGATCATAGTCCTGACACCAAACTTCAGGGCGAAGATGGGGCCATAAACAGGAATAAGGTCCCTTACATATTCGTAGTACTGCTTCCCCGAGCTGAACATTTGGAAGAGGTTTCCAACAACAGGCCATCCCGGCGGGCCAGGAGGCAGCTTGAAGGCTCTCTTCTGCTTCTTGCTGTGAGATTTATGAAACAATCTGTAGACAAAGAAGGCGAAGGAGATGAAGAGCAAGCAGAAATACGAAAGCAATGTTGCAGGTGAAGAATCCATGGAGAACAAAGGGAGAGGCGAGAGTGAAGTGTATATTGTTGCCACAAACGATAGATGGAGAGGCTGATGGATGGCAACACAGATGTATAAGGATTGGAGCTGGAAATTGTAGGTACAACTATAACTAACTTGGTCCATGTATGATGCCATAGTAAAATACTAACTGTTTTGACAACTAAACTCAATAGCACACATTGAATAAAAGCCAGCATTAAAGCTGATACCTTTAAAAATATCTTTCAAACAACAAGCTCGTCCCGATCAAAGTATGAGCTCAAAGCATCAATGACACATACTCATTCCACTTGTCTTAGACTCCCGATTCTCGATCAAGAACAGAGGCTAGCTCTCAGTTCCTGGCCAGGATTAACAATGAGCACAAGTCACTCAAATTATCACATAAAAATAACCATTTTTTCAAAAGACAAGGCCCAAATCATAGAAGAGTAATCACGCATCAGAAATAGAACATACCAAAAGGAAACCAATACATTGCATACATGATGCATCAATTACAGTGAATCCAGCCATTACATGATATAAATGGCTAGCTATTTCAAACCTTATGAATATATTCATGGTTTGGTTGAAATCCAGTGACTATACATCAACTGGACCGATTCAACAAAACGATGAACTTTACATTCAGCATCTTATTTCCGATAACAAATTAGCTGACATCTTAAATAACTCGTATCAATCCCTCATGATGGAATATTTCCAAGTTATACCACCCTAGGCTTAACTTTGGCTCTAAGAGGATTCTTCATTGTCACAGTGAACGTCAACTACTTCTCACTGAAATCGACCTTACTCCCCTCCGGGTACCCACTCCACTCAAACTCCTGCACCATCCTCGCTATCATCAAATGTAAATGCACCATTGCCATGTTCAAACCAGGGCAAAGCCCATTCCAAACGGAATCATCTCCACGTTAGTAGCACCAGTTATGTCCGCATCCTCCCCGCCCCTGAGGAACCTTTCTGGGTCAAACCTCTGTGGATTTGACCACAGTTTCGGATCCTCAGATATTCCCCACAGGAAGAACTCGAGCTGAAGTTGGTCAGGATGTCATATCCAGCCAATGTACTAGGCTCAGTGACTGCGTGGGGTGAGCTGAAGTGTGTAGGAGGGTGTTTCCGCAACAACTCCTTGCAGAACGCTTGCAAATAAGGCATGCCATCCACGTCGGCCTCCTCCACTTTCCGGGGCCCTACTGTAGCTCGAATCTCCTCGTAGATCTTGGACTGGATTTCCGGACTATCAATCAGTCGGGCAATGGCCCACTCCATTGCAGTCACTGTAGTGTCTGTTCCTCCATTGAGAAATTCCGTGCAAAGGGTCACGATCTCAGGAAGTGTTGGGACCAACTTTCGCTCCTCTATCTTCAAGTCAAACAGAGTGTCCAGTAAGCAAATGAGGCTGCCAATGGATCAGATCCAGGGTCCCGGATTATGGCCCAGCACTTCTCGATATAAGGTTCGAAAAGTTCAATCTGCTGCTCACGCCCTTGTAACGCCTCCCTACGCCTCTTTGAAAAACGGACTCAGGATGGGGAGAAAATCATCTATCTTTGGATCGCTAACGGTCAGAACCTTCTTCATTATACGTTCCATCTTCTCAATTACGTCATCATCTATCTCTAGCCCAATGAACAAAGACAACAAAATGCTGAATACAGAAAACCTCCCATGCCTCGTAACCCAGACCAGCCCGCCATTTATTTCAGCCTCAGCCATGATCCTCTGAATGAGCTTGTCCATGGCGGCATCCCTCATGCCCTTGAAATCCTTGAGCCTGCTAGAGCTGAGCATGTTCTGGACCATGTTTCGCCGTAGGGACGCCAAACAAGCCCATAAAGACCATTATTGACCATGAACTTCTTGCAGCTGAAGATGGCTCGGGTTGGGAAATCCCAGACCCGGCTGGAGAAAACCTGGCCCTTCTTAATCAAGGCCTCGTGGGCGAGCTCTGCGCTGCATACAATGATCATACTCCTGGTACCAAACTTGAGGGTGAAGATGGGGCCATAGGTGGGCATAAGGTCCCTTACATACTCAAAGAACTGCTTTCCTGAGCTGACCATTTGGAAAAGGTTACCAACAACAGGAAAGCCTGGAGGGCCAGGAGGCAGCTTCAAGTCCCCTTTCCTTTTCCTGCCATGGGATACGAGGAGGAATGTGGAGAGCAGAAGAGCGAAGGAGATGAAGAACAGATGATAGTATGACAGGAACGTTGAAGGTGAAGAATCCATGGAGAGAAGAGGATGAGAAAACCATGAAGTCGTATGCTAGGAGCCGTTAAAGGCTGAGGGAGAGGGTGATGAATAAATGGGAAAACACACTGCACCCTTATATAAAAGGGTGGAAGCTGGAAATGGCACCTGAGTATGACTAAGTTGGTCTATGCAGATTTCCCAAAAGTCACCCTCATTATTCAACCCTGTACCATCGGAACAACCATAAACCTCTTTTAAACCCGCTCCGTTTTATTAATTTCCAAGCTATGAACATTACTTACCCGGTAATAGAAGATTGTTGCAAGAGATCTCTAGTATCTTGTAAATATTATCTGACCATCATCACTTATCATCACCTAAACACCAAACTCTTTTATACTTAGATAAGCTCAATAGCACTTGCATCAATACTCCTCTTAATCCTCAACTTTAGTCCGCATCTGTTCAAGAAAAGCTTTTAAGTTTGCTCCTGCAACCACTTTCTTGTCTAGTTTCTTCTTCTCTTATATATTCCTCAAAAGTCTCTTCTATCTGAAAACGACCAAATAATGCTTACGATCAACCTGAACACGGCCTGCAACTAACTTAATCACAGTGTTTATTTTTAAATTTTCCCTGCTCTATCACCCCTCTTCGTGATCCACAAGCATGCCCTTTCAGTCTCGCAGTATATCCTTATAGCTGTCATCATGATACGATTGGCAACTAAATCACTTATGTAATTTACAAGCAATCCCAGACACTACTGTTAGCAAGATGATACCGAAATTCACACTCTGAGCTTTGATATTGACCTTTCGATTTCAGGTTACGTCATCTGTAAGGGCTAGATTGGGCAGATGGCTTCCCCTCTTCCTTTTTTAGAATGTATTGAATGCTGAATTTCATTCCAAATGCATCTTAAGGGCAATAGTTAACAGAATACCATGTGCATAAGTTCGTCAGGTAGGCAGTTGGAGCGCCCAGGCTACCATGTGCTACATGGTGGCATGATCCAATCAGATTCTTTGTTTTTCTTTATTTTGGAACTCGTCCAGATACTCTACTCAAGTTTTCCTTGGATGGTGTCATCGTCATGCAATCAAAACACATTACCTAAGAATTAGTTGTGTGTACTACGCTCAGGCACCTCCTTTCACTAACCATCCCTTCTAATAAATACAACGAAAATCAAACAAGTGCTGCTTTTGTCAAACTAAACTAGTTCTCTTCAGTAAGGTACTTTTCCTATCTGGTAAACATCAATCACCATGCCACCATCGTTAATAAAAGGAGGTGCCGTTATCTAGGAGGAGTCATCATTTAATCAACATAATCCAAAGAAACTGTGCCCTTGCAGCCCTATCACTTTCTTGACATAAAGCATTATATAATATAAAGAGATTCCCCTAATGTATTGTTATCTACTGAAAGCCAACCCATAGCAGAGATAATGCACCACCAAAAATCATCAGAGAGTACTTCAGGCAATGGTTTTTTTGCAGAAGAACTAGCAAACAAAGAAACAACTTACAATGTACTGCCAGCAGGCTCAGAGATTTAAGTTGTAATTCTGGCGTATACACAAACAGAAGAAACCCATGGACCATGCATATATTCACCAAGAGTTGGCTTCCGCCTACAAATAACGCCAATCCATCAGCAAAGAATGTTGTCCATCTCATTTAAAGAAAGAGATAAAGTAAGTTGGCCAAGATGATTATAGCATGTTGCACAGACAACGATGTGAAAGCTTAAACATTTTTACTATATGCACAGATCATGTATGGAAAGAAGTCATGCCTTTGCATCAGGAGTATGATGTATCACAAGGAGAAGATGTAAACATAAACATAGGAGGCACTAGAATGAAAATGGCAAAAATGACTAGACAATAATTGCCCAAGTAAGCGAGTATAGCCCCTCCACCGTAACCAGATTGTGTCTAGCCTCTTCTTCTGCAATGTGCCGAATGCCAAAAAAACAGGCTGAGATGCAAAGCCCGTAGATTCCCGACAAACCCACCATCTCAACTAGATCAAGATACAAATCAGCATGTAGGAACAAAGATCAGCCAGGAACTTGAATCATACGAAAATCCACACATGCAAACTTAAATCGACCTTCTGTTCAGAGTGACTTTCATATCTTTCTAATAGAATCCAAGAAAACTCCTGGAGCACCCAACTTGAACTTCGTCACAAATGAAATCTTGAAGTCCCTGGAGGCAGGAGGAAGTGGTGATTTAGTTGCAACGACAACATAGTTCTCTCCATTTCCAGTATCAATCTCATACAACTCCTCGAAAATTCCCTGGAGCTCATGCAACAAAATTTCATAGAATGACCTATTTGGAGGCATGGCATTTAGAATGACAATCCCAGTCTTAGAAAGAGACAGCTTAGTAGCAACAAGAACATCCCTCTGCAAGAATTCCAATGGTGGTGCACTAACACCTGTTGTACAATCATGAGAATCTAAATCAACGAATATGGCATCAAATTCACTGCTAAAATCAGCTGAAGGATCAATTGGGGAATCATTATGACCAACTATGGACCTTGACCTGGGTACGATGCCATGAAAATCCCGGTTCTTCAGAATTTCAACCACATCTCCAACACATACCTGGACAAGCTCACTGCTTTCAAGCCCAAAATATTGCCTCGCAACACTCAAAACCACTTCATCCATCTCGACACCTACAACCTCAAAGCCACACTGGTTCACAAGATACATAAGCAGTGCCCCACCACCAACGCCACAACACAAGGCTCTCGGCCTCATCCCAAATCCCAACTTTTCATTCAGATGCCCACCAATCAAAGAAAGACCAGCGACCATCGGAGCCAAATAGGGATGCACCAACATCCCCAAATCCAACCTAAACCCTAATTCTCCCATCCCCACACAACCCAACCCACCACCATTGTCCACGTTTGGGACAATGCGTATCTGACTCTGCACCAAATTCGGCATCCGCTTAAACCTCAACCGCCTCCTAAACTCCCTCTCCGACGTCTTTCTCCCCTCGATCTCCACATCCTCGACCACCATCTCCCCAACCAGCTTCCCTCTACACCTCTCCACCACCACAGAACCAATCACATCATCCTCATACCTCAGGAAACTCACATCACAGTTTCCCGAATTCACGTCCCCCTTTGGCAATAACCACATCAACGACCCCCAAATCCTCTCCTCCAATCTCTCCATATAAGAATCATCCTCGCACTCCCATCTCCTATACACACTCCCACCGCCACAACCCTCACCGCCCCGGTCACTCCTCTCCGGTTCATTCCCGATCAGAATCAGCCTCGAAACCCCACAATCACAGGAAATCAACTGCAACTGACCCTCCTCGGTGCTGAACACCCAATCCTCCTCTCGCCCCTTCGGCACCAACATCGCCGCCACGAGAGGCGGTCCGCGGTCGAGGGGCGGCGGCGAAGGGGAATCAAGGACGGAGACACGGAGAAGGTTAGAGTGGAGATAGGAGGAGAATTCGGGGGAGAGGATATTGGGGATTGTGAAGGCGATGTAGCGGGATGGGATTAGGGTTTCGAATGTACCTGATTCGATCGACATTGCTGGATTCTTGGATTCGAATTGGGGGAAACCCTAACCCTAACCCTAACCCTAACCCTAACCCTAGTTGATCTGTTGATAAGTTGATCAAATGAGTCGATCGAGAATGGTTGTTAACTTCCCGCGCAGAGATTGTAGTTGATCTGTTGGGCGACCAATATTTCCACAGAATGAACTTAAGTGGGTCATTGTTAGAACTGCGATGAAATGAATGGTTATGGGTCGCAATCTGTGTTGTTTACTCGCTTTAATCACGAGGCCAAATCTTTTGAAGTCAAATTGTTTAATTTTTATTTTTTTTGGAGTAAAATTTATAAAAATTATTACATCTGATTAATATTATTTTTAAGTAACTTAAAATACATATTGACTTATTGTTTTTCAATCAATTAGAAGTGTTTTCAAGGATCTTTTAGGTTTTTTTTTCATCTAAAATAAATAAGATGCGTTAACTTCATATGAATATTAAAAAAATAAAAAATAAATATGATGTGATTAAAATAAAAGTAATTTAAGTTTTTTACATTGTAAAATTATATAATATGAAAAAAAATTAATTTATATGAGTTTTAGTAATATATCGTAACTTATCTATAAAGTGAAGAAATTCACTTATTTTTTATTTTTTTTCTTTTTATTTTATTGATTGATAAAATAAAATTATTTATTTTTATTTTTATTTTTTAAACAGATAAAATATAAAATAAAAATCACTATATACAAAAATATTTTATTTTATAAGATAATTTTTGATTTTCGATATATTTTTATAATTGATTTTAAACAGTACCAAAAGTTGAAAACCATCGCACGAACGAGTGAAGCGAATAATATTGAAGAATAGAATCCGTGGAGCAGAAGATGCCTCGTTTTGCCTTTTGGTCTGTGCGACCCCATCATCGCCACAGTCGCTTTCCGCTGATCGCAGCAGCCGCCGCCGCCACATAGAGGCCCAAAACCTGCCAACCCTTAGCCGCCGCCTGACCCAAAAAAAAAAAAAAAACGAATTTCAAGTACCCAACAAACTCACCATCCCATTTCTCTCACAATGAAAACGCAGCGTATGATTAGCTTCTCTAATTTGTGATGCTGGCTCTACTCTGCGTTCGACACCATCCCCCTTCCAAACCCTGGCTCCTCCATTCCTCCCACTCCTTCCCTCACCACGACAGCCATTTCGGCGTATCCACGTCTGTATGGCGCAATTCGAACACGGCGACGATGGTGGTCCCGTCGGCGAGTGATTGGCAGAGGGATTACCTGTTGCCGTTGTTTTTGAATCATCATCATAATCATGAGCAGAAGGGGGAAGGGTCGTGGAATGTGGCATGGGACGCGAGGCCGGCGAGGTGGCTGAGGAGGGTGGATGTTGCGTGGTTGATATTCGGGGTCTGTGCTTGGCTTGGGTCGACGAGTAGTGTTGATCGGGGCGAGGTGGATAGGGAGACGGGATGCGCTGAAAGGAAGAAGAAGTGTGGCGTGGAGGTTGTTGAGAATGGGGGAGTGAAGAAGGATGAGGACGGGAAGGACGGGAATATTGGTTATAGGGTTACTGGTATGATCTCTATGATAATAACACCAAGCATCTCGATATATTGTCCATTATGTGATATTATCTTATGTGCAGTATGTTGGAGATGAAACGATCTTGTCTGCGTTATGGAAATTAGTTCTCGTTGTGCATAAGAGTTTTGCAGCTTTGAGTTCTGTGTTGGGGATAGGAAGATACGAACCAGTGAGGGATGTTAAGAGTTTTAGTTTTGGTGATTGCCTTCAATCATCTGCTTGAAGTGGGTTAAGGAAACTGTGGATGTATGGGTGTATAGATGATCAGAATACCCTTTGCAGGATCAGTGTCTGATGTATTCTCTGGTTGAATCATTTATAGGGAATCAGAGATTCTTGTTTTCCTTACTTAACTCATCATGTTAGAAATTGAAGCAATTCAATCTACCTTCTTGGAAGTAGTTAGTTTCATAATGTATTCCATGTTATCTACCTCATGGCGATTGTATGCAATCGTGTTGGCTTGTTATAATTAATGGCCAACTTTGCTCTGAGATGTTACAGTTTCCACTTCTTGTGAGCTGCTTTTATTCTGTCTATTGTTGGAGGACGATGTCTTTATTTTCTATACGATGACATGGTGATAGGAGTGCCAGCTGATGGTCGATGCTTGTTCAGAGCCATAGTGCATGGGGCATGCCTGCAGAGTGGGGAAGCAGCGCCAGATGAGAATCGCCAGAGGGAGCTTGCTGATGAATTCAGAGCCAAGGTAGGCTTCTTGATATCTCAATCGAATATGACATGGTTTGTTGCCATAGTCTGGTTTGCTCTGTTTCACATCGATGTGTACTGTGTACTGAGTAATGTATAATGTGTAATGTTGACTGGTAGTTTCATGATACAACACCATGTCCCCTAGCTTGTCTTGTCCCATGGCAATTGTAGATTCTCATGTTGCTAGAGATGCATGGTGTCTGTTATCCGATCCTTAACCACAGATTAACTTGTTCTAATGCGGCTTTCTTGTGTAGGTTGTGGAAGAGCTGTTAAAGAGGCGGGATGAGATACAATGGTGAACATTTTTCCCATTTCATGTCTTCAAGTTTCTTGATCATCCTGTCAATATGTGTGATGGTCTAGACCTTTTTTTTTTATACCTATAGGTTCATAGAAGAAGATTTCGATGCTTATATCAAGAGGATACAACAGCCCTATGTTTGGGGTGGCGAACCTGAACTGGTGATGGCTGTTCATGTATTGAAGTAAGTGTTCGAATCTATTGTTTGTTTTTAGCCCCGTTAGTTCTTTTTATCATAATACTGACATTGGTATCCTCAAATTCTACGAAAATTGTTTTGATCCTGGATCTTTGTTCTCTTATCTTGTGTCTAGCTTAGTAGTTTGTGAATTTGGAACCATAACGCTTATGAGAATTTTCTTATTCGAAAGGCAATGCAAGTATGAATCTAGAATTATAATTTCTCTTTTTGGTAAGTAGTAGTATATCCGGATAGTCCTTAATGTTTCAATTATTTCCTGAAGGCGGTGGTAAGCATTATGATCTTTTATATTGAGAATAGCAGAGTCTTCCACTCTTTACATCTCCTGCAAAAGGAAAAAAAAAAACAGGTTTTGTTCGATATAGTCATAGCGACCCTCATTTTCTTTCTGCAGGACTCCAATATCTGTCTACATGAAAGACAAGAGGTCGGGTGCTTTGACAAAGATATCGAATTACGGAGAAGAGTATCAGAAAAACGAGGAGCTCTCAATCAATGTACTGTTTCATGGGTATGGTCACTATGACATCTTAGAAACTTCATTAAACCATAGTTCGTAATAAACCTATGAAAGGTCAAGGATCAAATTCACATTAATGATCGAATAATGTAGACAAGGTGACATTATTTACAGAAGAGCTTGTTACTTGAAGAATTAGGGATTAGTCAGCTTATTTGAGCATCTCTGTTCTGAGCAGACTTATTTTTTTCTAAAGCAATAAGCTTTCTCCTTCCAGTTTTGTAGGCTGTTGAAGCTGTGGTGATTGTTTATATCTACGCTCTCTCAAAAATATTTCTTGTGTCTTGTATTGATTTCGTTTGGTTTAATCCTCAGTTTCCGTCGGAATACCGTTGTATCGTTGATTCTTATACGTTTGACTGTTGTTCTGTTTGGTCCTAAATCTATTATCATGTTGCTTTTTTCGGTCTCACCCAAGAACTCCTTTTTCATTTATCAGTTCAAATCACTTGCATGGCTGTTAGCTGTCTTTGTATTCGCGGTCCTGAAGTGACCTCTCCACTATCTTTTGATAAAGTTAGGCTAGTTAGTGCTTTGGACCAATTATCAACATGATTTTGTCGAATAGAATAATCTTCGTGCTAACACCGCAATACAAACGGGTAGGGTCATTTTTATTTTATTTTTTCCACAATTTTATTGATGATTTTCTTTTTTCATTCTGTGAAAACCTATGGTTCTTAAATTATTCTCTATCAATTACCTTCAGATAACGTTCGATTTTTGAAGTAATAGTACAATAAATTAGACAACTATGACAGTATAACTCACAATTTTCACATGTACACTTTTGATCTTGTATCACAAAAAGCAAAGCAAAGCTTTTTTCTCCATATTTTCCAAGGTTAAAGACATACAAGCAAGTTAAGTGTGCATCAGCGCAAACAAAATCTGGCCTTCCAATGAGGAGTCTTACACACATGCATGATCCACACAAAATGTAGGACTGCACTAACAATCAAAGAAACATTAAAATCCTCCAGATTCGATGGCGTCAAACTCAAATCCAAACTCGATCAATCGGCAAAATCGCTTCCTGCTCTACTTCAAACTTTCTCTGCAAGCAAGAGGAACACGATGAGTAAATTAAAGAACACAGAAACATCAATATCTCCTATTTTAACACGACTGGTCACGTGTACAGCACGTGCTGAATCCATTGTTAAAGAGAATTGGAACGCCTTTATTAACTTATATGCAAACAATTTGATTGACCAAATAAGTAAAGTTTACGGGAGATGTCAGGACCAAATATTTCATGACAAAACTATTTGAGAACAACAGAGCGACGCAGGTCAACACGCAAGCAAACGAACAAGATATGTGTTGATTGAGAAACCAGTGAAGGATGTTCCAGTATTTGGAGTCGACTGATAGGCTACAGTCAATTAGCCAGTTCGTTCGATCAGCCTGTTTGACCATCTCGGTAATTCATCTAGTGGCCGTTCTTGACTGGTTCTTTCCAGTTCTCTCAATGACTAAGAGGTGGGTTACCCGCTAATTAATCTGGTGAATCAGCTACATTGATGGCCCAACACACAAGCTATACCTTATTCATAACAAGGATAACAGCAAAAGGGTTATAAACAAGAGTATATGGAAACAGTCACATGACAACAATCCATGCTTGAATCATGTATGGTTCCCAGCAGATATACATACCTATAAATAAGGCCGGCACCATAACTTAAATCAGCTCTCCAGACTTCCATTTAGTTCTTTGATGCATTGCTGAGGGATGTACGAGCAATAGGCTCCTGTAATATACTTCGCACTGATTCTATAGAGAAACCACCAGATGGTCCTTGGAAAACAACCGTCCTTGAATTTTTTGACAAAGATTGTCTCACGTGAGTTAACACATTAAGAGAGCCAGTCTCACAGATTTCAGCCAGTCCATCCACAACCTGTCAGTCACGTCAAGAGGTTCAGAAGAACAAAAACCAAGCTTTAGAAGGGAGCACAGATAATGCACACTGTGGATTTTAGACAATTCTATAGCATAGATGACGCACACAGGTTACGAAAGCATGGTTTGCTTCCATTGTAAATAATGGCTCCTCAAGTAGCATGATGGCTGTTAGACAGCTAATAAGAGCAACAAGGTTCCTTCATTGGAGAAGCACAACGGAAAAGCAATAGAATTCAGTGGCATAAATGTTCTCGGAGATAAATACAAAGAAGAATTGTCGGATAAACAGATTGAGATGTGGAAAGCCTGCATCTATACGCAGCATAATATATGCATTACAAAAGCAACATAAGTTGGAAAAACAAGTTTAATATATTGTTCTTTGAAAGAGTTTGCTTTCAATGTTCGATGTGCAAAAATGAGCACTCTATCCTGGTTTCAAGTAGCACCTCCATGTGCAAGTATGTAAAATGCAAAAAAGAATATGGTTCACAAAAACTATTTTAAGATGGTAAACTATGCAAATATTAAAATTACCAGCAAGGAGACGCCTGACAAGTCGATAGCTTCCAAGGAGACCAGCTCCAAAAGCCTTTCGGGTGTTGCGACTATAAATTCAGGTTCACAACTCTTCAAGCTGGAGAATCACAAATTCTTTTCAGTCAAAACACATGTGAAAACATTCGATGAAAATCATAACCCCCGAGCCCAAATGAAAATAGGGAACCGAGCTAGTGAACCATCACAATAGTTTATTATTCGCATCGCCTCCTATCACGGGCAACTACTGAAAATACTGTCGAGAGGAAAGCACCTTTTTGAGAAGACAATAAGAGGTATAGACTATAGAAGAACAAATGTATTAAATGCAAAAGATAATCCTGTACATTGAAGCCTAAAAGCTGCATTTTCAAAAGCTTGATACAAGTGACTTATTTTTGGAAGGAGAAACAAGCCCAGATCGGTCATGTATGTATATGAGGAAAGATGGTTCAAAGAAGCTACTCCACAGCAATTTATGGATGACCCTTATGCGAGCTCATCTCCATGACAAGTTAGTAAACTCAGCAAACATTCTCTAAGGAAACAATATGAAAAAGCAAACTCTGTAATCAAGTCGGGCATGAGAATGCTAGTATGGGTGAAGACATCAAATTTAAGCAACAAGGAAATAAAAAAAGGACCGAGTTCAACATATACCCATGAATTTGATGATCTACAGTGGCACCAGGATGCAAGCTCACTGTGTGTATACCAAAGGCTTTCAAAGGTTTGCATACTGATCGCACCTGAAAAGACGCAAACAACCATTGGTTGTGGAAGGAGCAAGGCTGAAGAAAATTTATGCAACTACCACAGGAGGTTGATGTGATAACTGGCCATAGCAAATGAAAATCTATAATGCCAACAAAGTCAACTAGCAATTTGCCCATCCAGTCTCAAGCCGTGCATAAGTAGTTAATTGGCTGGTCACACACCATACCTACGAAAAATGTAGCAGTATGATTAACTCTAAAACAATAACATATAAAGCATACTATGAGTGCTCAATTGACTTCAAATAAGATATTATTACCGACACATATTTCTTGCTCAATACATCATCTTTAGAGCATTCAAAACTTTTTTTTTTTTAATGAAGATGCACTTAATACTGACCCTTCATCAAAGAGACAAAAATAATGAAGGGATGAAAGAGCCAAGAGAAGAGATCATCTATGCATCCACATTCAAAATATGAAGGGAAGAATGCTAAGTATTCTGCATAACTAACCTTTGTTGCATCTTTCTGAGATGGGACAAGATATATAAGAGCAGGATTCATAAAAGATCCATCCTGTTCATCCTTGCTTGAAATGGCATCAGCAGCAACGGATGTAACCCAGGCAATCTGCTGTACTGTGGGGTTAGTTCCACTTGTATCTAATACATCCTTCCCTGCTAAATAGCTCTTCCAAAATTGAACACCCCATTTGTCCGCAACTATTGTATTTTCTTGTTCTGCGCCAACCTCGCTATCACCAAGAAGAGAATCACGTATAGACTTCAAACATAGAAGGAGAAATTTCGAAGGTGCCACTGGATTTTTCGGAGTTTGTGTTTCTTTTCCTGTCTTTGCAATTTTTACCGACTTTATTTTGTCACAAGGAACCATAAAATGTTGGTCATTGCCTGATTTCACCATCTTCGCCTCTTTTGATATCAACTCATCCATGCTTTTTTTATCATGAAGGGGTCTCTCCTTTTGTACATGACCATTTGTCTTCACAGGTTCTCGAGAAACCTTGGTTTTCTTGGCCTTATTTGTAGTAACATCCTTCTTCCCCTGCTTATCGTTGTACGGATCCTCCGGTGTGGGAAGGCTGAAGCACATTCCCTGAGTTCAAAGAAAATGAGAGAACAATCGGTTTAAGTAGATGAAAGCACCTCTTACAAGTCCACCATCACTCTCAAACTACACAATCAAGTCTCATCATCTGCCGATATCAAATGCTTCATAGAGTCAAGAATAAAAATTTTAGTTTATGATTGAGGTCCAACTAATCTGATATCAACTAAGCTTCCCATCAATTTGTTGCAAATGACTGACAACTTTGAGTGAACATATTTGTCACTCCTGTCAGGGACTAGGTGCAATAAGGCTCGCCTAACCAACCCTGAGCGAGATAACACACACATATTTCTTCACTCTAATGGCATCTTGTGAATTCCAATTGATTAGGCATGAATGAGCTTAATTCGTCGAGCTGAACAGATGAGCCAATCTAGCAAATTGATGCCTAGATCATGTGATCAATTAACAAATCCTACGCGGTTTTTTTGCTACATAGACCTCGATGCAGCCAGATCAACATCAATCACCAACATCTCATTTCACACGCACAGAACCACGGAATTCATTCACGAACTAAATTGCACCGTCGCACGCCTATTCGACAACAATGCCAAATCGAGCGATCGGAGCAACAATTCAATTCCTCCAGATCAGTAGAAACACTAAATCTAATAAAAACAATATAAACCGATTCTCTACTCGAAGGAATTGAAAAATTGGAGTGAACTATCGTTCGAAAAAGCGATACCTCGCAGCGGCGGCGCTTGCCGGATTTACGGCGTTTTTTGGCTGCGATGAGGGCGGCGACGCGGCTGGAGACGGCGGAGGAAGAGTCGCTGTTCTTGTTGAGCTTCTTCCTTTTCTCCTTGTTCTGCTTCCTTCTCCGAACGTCGTCGCCTTTCGCCATGGCGGCGGAGAAAGCTCAGCGGGGAAGGGAGAGGAGGCGGACGGTTTCCTATGTGCAGTTGCACTTGCACATTGCAAGGGTTTTGAGGAATGACGAGATGTTCGTAAGCTTTGAATGGATGGATTTGAAAGTTGAACTGATTTTTTAAAAATATAAATTTTTTTTAAAGGACGGATTCAGAAAAATTATCAATTAAAAATAATATAATTATTAAAATAAAAAAATACGATTGTATTATTCATATTTTTAAAAATACAATAAAATCAAATTTTTTTTTAACTCAAACAATATTTGTATTGATGTTTTATTCTTTCTTTCCCTCATATCCCCTCCCTTTCTCTTCCGTTTTATCTTGATAAAACTCACAAAGACACTTACAGGATATGTCACGACATATATCTAATAAAAAATGAATAATTAATATAAAAAATTAATATTACAATGTTATCTTTTAATCTTAATTATTTATTTTTTATTTTTTAATCTCAACAATTCATTTTTTATTGAACACATGATATACGTTCTTTTTCATCTAATTCCCAATGTTATGTGCCATGAATATAGTATTACTCCTTTCTCTCAATATAAATTTGCATCAATGCACACAAATTAAAATTGTTTCTTTCGTCCCAATAAAATTACAATGGATTGATTCGATACATATATTTATATGTGTATTGAATTTATGAGAAATATCTAATTTGTCCTTATGAGTGTGAGAGAGAGACTATGTGAGAAAAAAAAAGAAAAAAAAATATTGACCGGTGGATTGATACGATATAAAATAGCAATAATTTGATATTTTTGTTTAAAAAGTTAATAAATAAGAAAAAATTATAATTTGAATGCAACGACCCAAAAAAAATATTGTAATTTAAATATGATGACAAAAGTTTTTTTTTTCAATTATACTTCTGAATCATAAACAGTTTTTTTCTCTCAATTTCTTTAATTTCTTATCATGCAAAAACTTTCCATATACAATCAAAAAAAAAAAAAAAAAATCAAATGTGACACTCAGTTGGACACTGTTTTACGTTTATCTGGTAATAATACTTTCTTTCAAAAGTGACAATCACAGAAGTCGTATGGCTAATATATTTGGTTCATCTTAGGAGAACACGAGTTGCATATCGAATATTTTCGTACGATTCCTCCTGATTTTCATAAACCAGATCGAAGGGGCATTGTGGGACATGAGTTGATTGCGTCTCCAGGAAATTTGCATCACGCAGGAATCAAATATCAAGTCTGCGAAACGCTAATAGAAATCCTGATGGTTATTAGGTACTGCAAATGTTCTCCGAAACCTGAAACCCCCATAGGACTAGTATGCCAAAACGCACACAACCAAATGAAAAGAAGAAAAATATAAAAAAGAAAAATACCATTGCATCGAATAGTACTGGAACTACGAATAAACAACCTTTACACAAGGGAAGAAATCAGAAGGTAGCGAACTAAAGTCTGACTGGTTGACACATATTTTACAATCAAAATCTCCAGATGATCAAACATGTCCTACGACAGGACCCAGGAAGCACTACTCGTCGTCTTCGGCTGGGGCTGGCAGCCTCCTCCACTTTGCCCATGCCCACCTCAGCATCAAGAACCCACCAAGCGCATAAGCCTAATCAGTGTACAAAAAACTCATCAACATTAGGAGATTCATATATAAAAAGATCTCATCTTAACAAGATGGCAATTGTTCAAGATTGAAGTCCAAGGTGAAAGGCATGTGAATGAGTAAACCAAGTGAACACAATAAATGAAACAACGTAGAATCCGTTTAACGTGGCGGTTTGTTGAGGCAAGATTCAAATGATATGTCAAAAAGAAATTCATGCCTCACTCGGTGTAAGGGCATTCAGATGTCTAGAGATTCAGGCTTAGATTTATATTTCACGTGAGAGAAGGGATGTTGTGGCAAAACAAAACACAGCACTGGCAGAAGCACCAATAGTTGATCTTAAGTCATATTGCTGTTATTTCCTGTTGTTTGGGCTTTTTCAAGAAAACGTTGATCTCATGCGGTCGCTAACACCTGGACAATATAACAAACCAGCCAGGAAGTGAATTCTACATAGCATTTTTCTGTAAGCACCAACACATATGAAAGCAATCAAGTATATCAAGTTATCAACTCTACCGCCAGTACCATGGTGTACTTACACGGGTCTTCTTTCCCCCATCTCACTGGTATATACTACCTATCTCGCTCATGTAATGGAACTAAAATCCTTGCTAGAAGTTTTAAGGACATCACTTGGAGACTTTCTTGCTCTTGTCGGTTGATGTACGGTTTTTTTTTAATCAATATATAATGCCAGGACCATGGATGTAGAATATTGAACTAATAAGTCAGTGGTCACTAACAGGTAGAGAACATAACAAACAAGCAGATATAACATCGATGGCATCCAACACTACCCGTAATTGAGGCAGGCTGTCTTCCCCTTATCTCAATGTTATAGAACACAATGGTAGAGAACACACACTGATTGCCTACCACCTTTGCCCAACCCACTGAATATCCTAATAAGAGGGACAAGCCAAGGAGCAATAGATCTATAATCCAATAAGCGAGGCCCGAGAACCATTCTATTAACCTTGAGAAGCGTTTATAAACACACACCGTTAAAAAGGAAGCAGTTTCAAAAATCAACTGCCAAGGACTTTAGTCAAAATCGCTTATAACTCACCATCCCCACCCAAGGGTTTATCAGAACAAGCACTTAAACCTGGCTATAATTACTTTTGGCGGACACTTGAAAAGGTTGCTACTTGCTAGACATTTGATTCGATTTTCCCATAACCCTAGAATCGACGCCTCGGACCCTAATCCGGAACCAACATTTTTCATCTCAATCTCAAACCTCACATCACAATAATCCCAAACACTACTAACAATTTCCTCTTTTTCAAACCAATCAACACTAATCCCAAATCAAGTCCACACAATCCAAATCAATACAACCCAATATAACAATGAATTCTCGACAAATACCATACCACGATGGGACTAGACTTGTTCTCCTCATCCTCCAACCCAATCTTCAACCCCAACTCCTCCTCCCCCCACCCCTCCTCCCTCATCCGAAACCTAACCCTATCCGGCGGTGGCGTCGACACCTTCAATTCCCCCAACCTGTCCTCGATGAGGCCAGAGAACTCGAAAGTCACCGGCGTTGCGTTCTCGTCCTCCTCGACTGGTGATGAGTGCTTCTTGTTGCCTTCTTGGGTGATGAAGGGGAGCGTGAATGGAAGGTTCGAGAAGATGGAGAGCAAGGGATTGTTGGTGGTGGTCGAGGGTTTGAGTTCGGCCATGGCGGAGGGAGCGGTTTCGGTGTCTGACATTGTTAGGGTTTGCTTGAGTGGATGGATTTGGGGTGGTTTGGGGGAGATGATGGGGTTTCGGGGTGAAGTTTAAAGAATGAAATCATCTAGAAGAATATATGATAACGAAGATATTTGTCCACCTATTATTATTACAGGTTGAAATCTAGATATTAGGATTACGGATTATCGCTTTCAAGAAGGATTACGGATTATCGAATATTTATTTATTATTCCCTCCAAATTTTACATGGTTTAACACGAACAGGATTTTAAAATATGATTTGGAATAAAATTTTGATTTTATTATTTCTTTCGTTTTATAAAAATTATAACATTTTGTTGTTTTACATATATCGAGATGAATTTTCGTCCATCTCGAGACACAATCAAATGATATGTTTTATAAATTTTTTATAAAATATTAATGATAATTCTTGCGATGAAATATAATTTGGACTAATAAAAATTTAAATTTTGTGTTGTCTA
This sequence comes from Drosera capensis, assembly GCA_001925005.1. NCBI lineage: Eukaryota > Viridiplantae > Streptophyta > Magnoliopsida > Caryophyllales > Droseraceae > Drosera > Drosera capensis. The sequence continues at coordinate 21,935 of LIEC01007441.1, forward strand.
ATGATAAAACGAAATTAGTTAAAATACGTATAAAATATTATCAAAAGTTATAGCGTTCCTCCTCCGTCCCAATTTATTTATAATATTTTTTTGTCAATTTCAATTTATTTATAATATTTTTTATTTGATAATCAATTTATATAAATATAATCATCTTCTTTTTTTCTCATCTCTCATTTTTCCCCCTCAACTTTATTTACATTTCACTATCATTAAAAAAAAATTCTTCATTAAATTTCATAAAAAAATTAAACACGTATATAAAAATAACGTGTCGGGTCAAAGAGTAATAATTAAAATGAAATGGAGGGAATAATATTCAATTAACATTCAATAATATTCCTTACTCCACCGTATATGATCATGCTTGTATTGCTCGGGTGTTTTGGTTAATTGAAAAAAAGTAATCCCTTTATCTCAATAGAATCATAATCGGTTAATACAATAATTTATAGTTTTATTGAATTTTAAAAAATGACCAAATTGTATTTTGAATTATGTAGTGAAAAAAAATAAAACAGTTAGTGAAATGAGTTGATGTGATATAAAAAAATAAATAAATGAGTTTTGATATTTTTGTAAGTAAAATACTTCAAAAAAAATAATATTAATAATTTTTATGATATATTCTATAAATATAATAACAATAATAATCCAGTATTTTTTTGTCGGCGTGAGGCATCTTTGGTTGCAATTGTATTTAAAAAAAGGATGAAATAAAAAACTTTATCCATGATCTAACATGAATCGTGCCCATGGCCTAATGCATAAGGCGTCTGACTACGAGGTGCTTTTAATTTTCACAGTTTTCCACTTTAGTTTTAACTTCACTGAAACAGCGTACTAGCTTATCGTTTTTGGAACTTAATGACCCAAAACCTAATGACGTCTTTGGATCAATATAAATGACCTGACGAAGTCCTAAAGCTACAATTGATTCATTCTAGTAATCAAGGCTCAGGTCTGAAAATCCTAACAATCACAAAAACACCAATTTGTTTACATGTTGGTAGTGCTCACTGCGTTTAAACCATCTGCATGATACGAACTAGTATTAGACAAATCGCCGGTAATTTCTATGTCTACAATATTCAGATTCAAAGTAGCCGCAACCAGCATATAAACTAGACTCACCGAAGGAAGTCAGTTACTGCAAAGCAAGACGAATGACCAAAAACCCATCCCGAGCCGTAAACAAGCATTCACAAAATCAAAGAATGCATCACATTCTCACATCCTTTCACTTCCTGCTTATTGTTAAATGTGCAGAACCTACATAAACTTGAAGTTGCAGGAAGTAGAAACTCTGATCTCTACCACCAAAACTGGACTTATTGAGCCAACTCGGCCATCAATTAGACCTCTGAAATCAGTTGATCACACATTCGGTATGATTTTAGACGTGCTTTGGAACCTCCATAAATCAGAGCCAGGCCTAATGACTATGGAACCCCTACAGCGTTTTCATAATTCTGTGTCGAGTATTCCAAAAACAACAGTCACCCCCTCAAAGGGAAGGTTCAAGAATGAGCGTGGGACTCGCGTCAAAGAAAGTTGGGCCGAGCTGCGGCACTCACAACACATGATAACGAAATAATTTAACGCGGTTCTGCGGCAGTGAACCAACCAACTGGGCTTCACAAGCCTTGCTGGCAAGTCATCTTTCCACTCCAGAAGAGCTTGCTGTTATCAGTCTCGTCATCATAGGAGTAGCCTTTGAATGTCGCTGAAATTTGCCTTCAATGCTGAAAGGAACTCCCCTGAAATAAACAAATCGTAGAATATCACCAGCCAATAACCTCATTCAGCTAAATACATTCATGCATGTCGATGCTTAAGGCAGATCACAAGCGTGTGCATATATGAAGGGGGAAAACAAAAAATAAAAATCAACTGACGATAGATTTGGGACGATATTTAGTTTAAGCTGATCCTGCTATGTATGGGTATGGCTGTCGTAATAACTGGAGCAAATAAAAAAATCAACCACCAGAAAAAAACAAGTTGTCGATTTTTCAGGACAATGGAACTTTAAAGAACTTAGCACAAACTTTCCCCATGAACATACAAAATAAAAGAGAAGGCAGCCCATTTCAAAAGCAAGAAGGTCAGCTCCAACCACCAAAGTTAAAAGCATTATGTACCTCCAACTTTGCCATCAAAAACACGATGATCAGCCGACAACGTCAAGTTCATTTTTGTCACCACTGCAGGTCTCTCAACTCCTGAAAAGAAAAGCAGAGATGGAATAAACTCGACGCATATATATCACTCAATAAAATGAAGAGAAGAAGAAAATTGAGTTTATATCTTACCATCATCACCAAACACTGCCTCGACAACCTTGTTTCCTCTACCAACAGCCAGAATGCCGGACTGCCAAGACGGACCAAACAAGATAAGTAATAATGAGGTTGCTTAGCCCAGAGTATGATCCTCAAAAACTTGTGATACATCATCAAATTAAATGAGGTATCTGTTAAATAGAGCTGGCCATTCTACTACTCCTTAGGTTAACCTCAAAATGGACTCAAAAGCCATCGTGAATAGCTACTGTAACTTGAAAGCTCTCTAACATTTTTATTATCCGGAAAAATGCAGTATGCAACTCATCAGATATAACACACTAAAGTTACCGATTTCCAAAGGAAAGCATGCTACTTGACGAATTACTCTGTCTTAATACCATCAAAGAGACCACGCTTGATGGCAGCTCCTCATTTTAAGGCTAAAATGCCTCAGTACTGACTATACCATAGCACTGGAAACTAACTAGTGTTGAAACTTCAGCAGCGATCAGATCGGATCATCAGTCAAAATTTGTTTCAACTCTTCATCGTATTTTATATAAAGTGTTCACGGATATTCAAAATATTTGTCGAAAAAATACCACAAACTTCACCATGTTTCTGCATATCAGTTCAGGAGAACGAGAAAGAAGTCAAAATAAATGGGTGGGCTACCTGGGGTGGGTTTATAATTGCACAAAAACGGTCCACTGGAAACATTCCAAGATTCGAAATGCTGCAGAAATAGGAGAAAAAAAAAAAAAAGAAGGTAAAACAGTGGTCACCAATTTTTTTACGCCTGCAGGCTGCAGAGCAAGCAGGCTTACCTGAATGTGCCTCCCTGAAATTCATGAGGCATAAGCTTCCCCGTTCGAGCCTTTTCAGCAAGTTCTTTAACCTGCAGATAAATACTCACTCAACAACAAAATAGATAAAGTCGCCTTAGAGTGGGCAGGAATATTCTAAAACCTATATAATCATCCGTCGCCCAGATTCTTCACAAACCACCACCACCACCACCATATCATGCAAACCAGTTTGTTAAGGCTATATCACCGCGGTAAGATCCCTTCCCCACCCTCTTTTTATACAGTCTTTCCACCATCAGATCCCGCAATAATTTTCTGAGAAGTTAAAATGCGAGCATCGAGCACTGCTAAAGTTACCTCTGAGGATATTGCTGATATGGCCTTCTGATCCGCGTTCTTTACAATTGGAGTCATCAATCCCTGCAAACAATATAACAGATTGCTAAGTCTAGGCAGGCTCCCATAAGATTTCATTAAATGAACAAATTTAGTACCCTTTCTGTGGCAACTGCAATTGAGATGTCAACAGAATCATTCAAAGTTGCTTCTCCTTTTTCAGCATTCCAGAAAGCTGCAAGGTATCCAGATGCGAAATTAGCAATTTGTATTGAAGAATGTACTATACTCCAAATAACATGGTAAGTATAGCTTAATAAGAAAACACTACCAAACTTGTGGTCCCAAAGGATAAGTAAAATTATGGTGGGGATCTATGTGCCATGGCAGTTGGTCAAGGTTATTATGAGGATCAAAGCCATCGTTCAAAATCCTTGGCAAAAAATGCAAAAAAGGAATGCATAACATGTATCACTAACAGGGTTCCACATGATATAACCAAAAATCTGCATTCCATGAAAGACTTGCCCTTTTGCTTTTTTGTTTTTTGTTTTTCACCATAAAGGAAAATAATAGCATCAAATACTTCATAATGCCGAATCTTTCACTATCTAGAAAGCATCTGGACATTACATCAGAAATCGACAAAAGAATAGTACCGAAAGATGCTGTGAGATCTGACCAATAGGATTCAAATTAGTTTAAAGGCAATCTCGCTCAAACCCACATTATTCCAGAATGCAGACTCACCATTTGCACTAGATACATTTCTCAGTGCAACTGCAACGGCTTTTATGACAATGTCATTCACTGAAACCTTAACATTGTGCTTTTCTGTACATGTGAAAATTGAAGTTAGTAATGATCCAACCAGAAACACATAACGACAGAGTATAAAAGTAAATAATGAGTCCGACACATACCAATAAGATCTTTCCGGAATGATAGAAGGGGATCTAAAATAACATCTGAGAAGAAAAAACATATCGTGAGAAAAAGAAACATAGCAAAAGCACAGGACTTTAGGCTTTAGACGGCTGTCAAACCTGCAGACAGATATAGATGCGGTGTGGTTTGCTTTGATTCTAGCAACCGCCTAGCAATCACCTGGAATAATTATCACAAATTCACAATTGCCATATTACTACCATTTTTGCTTATTTTCTGTCCCAGCTATAACAGCAGGTATTGAGATGAGATGTTTTAGTAAACACAATGTAGAATATATAGATATCATGTTTGATGCTTTAATTGAGAGCTTCTCATGCCTTGTACTAGCATCATAGAAAAGAAAAGAAAATGGCAGGTGCAGCCATCTTGGACAATTGTACATACTCATAGTGGTAAAAGAATTGCGTGCATAGAACGATCAATTGTGTCAGAAGTAACAAGCACGTAGGCCACTTTGGTGCAGAATAATGTGAAACCAGTGAATGAGTCTGTTTGTGCCTAAGTTATGCTTCACAAAATGTCTCAGACAACCATTCTAATTTTTTGGGGCAGGCCACATGGCAATATGACTATGCTCTCCACCAGATGTATACCATAACCATGAGTAAGATCAAACGCAAAGCAAGATATAACATGGAAAGATTCATGAGAGCCACTAGCTTCCTTCAATTTAAATTTATATTTGCTTTTTTTCATGAGTTTATCATTAGGATTCCTCTCAACAGCTTCAATTCAATAACATGGATTGTGTGCATCCATGGCCAAAGTTAAGGCATCAAAAAAATTGCAGGCTCCTCAACAGGACCATAACTTCAATCGATTTTGTCATCAGAAAAATTGCAGGAGACTTGTTAGTTGTTCCGCGACTAGCTGGTCCAATATTTTAAGTTAAGTGACAGGCATTCTATGATACATTTCTCAAAGAAGAATCAACTCATTATCCTACAAATAATTATGCAAATACCTTACGGATTTGGCTGTTTGGCAAATCCTCAAACGATTCTGACTGCGACACTTTCGGTTTTGGTTCTGGTGAAGCAGATGGTTTGGGCTGGTCTTGAATTCGAGACAATGATGATGCTTTTACCTTAGAAGCAGAACTTGTAGCAGCTCCGATGCCCGACTTAATAGCAGTTAAAACATCTCCCTTGAGCAATGTCCCATGAGGACCTGATGCACTTAACGATGATACATCCAGACCAAATTCTGAAATGAGCAACTTTGCCGATGGACTGATTCTACTAATTTTGTTTTTCTGCTCTTTCACTTCCAGCTTTTTGTCATGAGACTCCAACTTTTGAGCTTTTGTTCCCTTGCTGCTACCAAAAGAAGTCCGCACTGCCTCAATATCATTCAAATCCTCCACCTGCAAGTAAAAGAGGCAGTAGTACTCTGGTAACTGGTTACAAATCCAAATCCGGCCTTAGTTTTGAAAATTGTTGCAAAGATTCAACCAAGAAGGAACTAATAGTCTAATAGAAACATAAGGGAAAAAGAGAAGAGAATAGCACCAATGCTACTGAATGCAGATCAAGTCTCATACTGATGAAGGGAAACTATGCCCTACAATAAATTACTTACTGTGACTGCAATAGGGTCCCCAACAGCAACATCTTTTGAACCTTCAGGAGCTAGTATTTTAGCCAGATATCTACAATAGCAAGTTTTTTTTTCTTCTTTTTTCAGGAAAATAGATAACAAATGCAAAGTAAATGAAGAGATGTTATCACAAAACCGAACAAAGCATCAAAACTCATGTTCTTTTAGCAGACAGCACACTACTCTTCTCTGTCCTGGAAAACTTCTGATTCACATCCTCGACCACCCATAGGTCGCCAAATACAAAGCAAGGACACAAGTATAGTAACACTGTGCTTCTAAAATTTGAAAAGAATCGTTTTCTCTGTAACCCTTCATAGATTCACTCATCCATACAATACAACACAACACAAATAGCCTTTGTTCACAAAAAGCCGCACGGGAGCTTTTATCTATAGCTTAATATGTTGGAACGGCAAAAGAAGTGAAGATACAAGTCTTATTTTTGTACATCAGCAAATTCACATCGACATCTTGTCCAAGCCATATATGTTCAACTTAGAAATTCAGTGATCCATATACCCTTGTAACTAACTACCCACAGACCAATGGTCGTTAATATATGCAATATAGAGTCCTCTTTGCAATATCCAAGCGTATTTCTCATCCGAGCCTATTCAAACTAATGATAAAATGAAGACGCCATCACAAACAAACCATTATTTGGAAAGAAAGTCTCGGAGGTAAAGATTACCCCTCTTCAAGGCTTTCATATTCAAGAGTAGCTTTGTCGGTCTCGATCTCACAAATGATATCACCAACTTCTATCTGTTGAACCAAGTAAGCAATTGAGAGCACCATTGGGACAAAAGCAAACCCAAGCCGCTTAGGTACAACTGTACAAGCATCACTGACCTTTTCACCTTCTTTCTTTCTCCACATAGCAATGTTGCCTTGATTCTGTTAAAATGTGCAGATGTGAAATCATCGACATCTACGACAGGAAAATAGAAAAAGACTAGACCAACACCCCCCTCCACGGCATTCACCTTGAAAACCAAGGAAAAATCTTCTTACCATTGTTGGAGATAATGCTGGCATTCCGAGGACGATATGAGGTGGAAGCTCTGAGGTACTGATTCTACCGGGATCTTTTATTTCAACATCTTGAGTATCTGAACTCGCTTCTTTAATGTCTGAACCACCAAAAGTTGCTGGAACATTTTGAATATCATCAAGGTCCTCAACCTTCACAACCCATGGAAAAGAGTAAAGTTGCATCGCTTGCAAATTTGGAGTAATTTTACCACAATTTACCACCATTAGAGAAAAAAAATCTTGATTTCATACATGCATGCAAGCATTTCTCACAATAAAACTTTAGCTCTTACCGTCACTGCAATCGGCTGCCCCACTTGTACACCTTTGGAACCTTCAGGTACTAGAATCTTTGCCAAGTACCTGCATGTCTGACCTAGGCATCATAAGCAACTACAAGTGAACTTCGAATACTTTCATTATTTCAAGAGGTGTTGTTTGTTTGGTCATTGGGCCCTATTCCATGTGCCCGCTTCCAATTGTTCCATTTAGCAATAAGTTAACATAATTGCTTTTTATGTTGTAGGAAGCATTAAGACTAGTGTAGATACGATATAAAATACGGGTAGATACAGATTCCAAATTTGCAATCATAGTAAAACGACGCCCATCTCATGAACAGCATTTTGCTCAACTAAAGAAACAGTAGTTTCTGCAGCAAAGAGTACCCTTCTTCAAGACTTTCAAATTCGAGAGTAGCTTTGTCAGTCTCTATCTCACATAAGACATCACCAACAGCTATCTGAAACGAAACATAGGAATCAACTGTGAAGTTTACAGTATAGTTTACCACAGAACAGAGTAGAAACAAATTCTTAGACTAATCTCTACATTGTTTTCCCAACCACCCAGGAGATCCTTTAAGAAAACAGGTCAAAAATATATGAGTAATCAAATCTAGCTGACCTTATCACCTTCTTTCTTCCTCCATTTTGCAATGTTACCTTGAATCTGCACCAGGCATCCACAATGCTATCAAACCTACGGTGGTATATGTCCCACAAACAGTTACAAAGAACATGCAATGAGCATACATACCATAGTAGGTGACAATGCTGGCATCCCAATGACTAGATGTGAAGGGGTCTCTGCAGAAAAAAAATCACCAAAAACTGAGCCACAGGAGATATAACAAACTTCAAGTTTTGCAGATCAGCTTTGTCCATCAGCTACACTGTAATTCTTAAACACGCTTTGTTAATGAAGTCATATTGTTCTTGACTAGAGAGTCCAGAAAAAATGAATATATTGGCACACAATCCAAAACCTATCTAGTCTTTATGTAGCCTGTCGGACATTATAGGGTGTGAGGGTTGAAGTAACTATGAGTAAAGAACCAAACAATAGCGAGCTCAGATGAAGAAAGATGTTATGGAAAGAGCAATACCAGCAGAAGAAAAATATCTGAGCCCAATTTGCAACTGTAGGAAGTCAGAAGCATGAGGTTAGTGAAAAGAAGCCTCCATAGAGGAATAAATGTGGCTGTTAAATGTGAAGACTTACCTTTAGGAAACTGTGATTGTAATAACCGTTAATAAAGGATAAAGATTCCGGCCTGAAACAACAAGAATTGTTAGTACCTACTAATAATAATTCTAAACTTTCAACCAGCTTCAACTTGAGGTAGTCAGGTCCTTAACAAGTTGATGGAGCAATTTCAATGGGCTCGTACACATTTCAAGTCATATATTTCAAGCACGTTATGCAGAATGGGCCATGTGCCCAAGTCAAGATAACAAAATGGTTTTGATGCTTCACCTAACAATTCAAGACTTTTGAATAAGATGTTCCTTTAACTATCCAATTTACATTTACAGAAAGCAAGTTCTCAGGGAAGGCAGTGCACAACCTAAGAGAAGAATGACTCAATTTCAAGAGACCAAGAGTGATGCCTGAGATTTGACAAGGATGTAAACCACTAAACTATGAACCACAATTTTCAAATTGGGTATGCCTCTTTGCCTTGAAGTTTGACAGATATTTGAAGCTGTGAATCACCTGGCATGACTAGTTTAAAAAGAAAAAAGAAAAAAAATCCTTTGAATGTCAAAATATTCAGTTTACTGAACAAGAAGATAAAATGAATGATAAGTTGAAAAACTGCAAATACAGGCTGACCTTGACAGACGCCCAATCTTATTTGACAAGGGGGCATTCACACCAGCATATCTGCATCGAACAATTTGTAAACGAAATCAGTGGAATAGATAGGTAAACGTTTGAAGGAATCATAAAACAATCAACCACCCTTACATGCCAAAACGCAATCAATTCATGACCATCCTAATGTTCCGGAGGAGACATAGATAAAACTGAAGTAAGAACTTGCACTCTTATCTGTGGACCTTCTGGTCAATGATTTTATTATTTCTAACACCTGAAAAGGTAACATCCACCCGAAAGCAGGAACGTTGAGGGACAAAACTGTTCTGTCCAGTGCCCAATGTTTGAAGACCTTCCTGTCTTTCTGACCAAAGTAGGGACAGGGAAGCCGACCTAGACATCCGAAACCAGCTTGAAGTAGCAAAATCTACAACAACCAATCCCATAGTTCCACCGAAATCCCTAGAATATCACAATGATGATGATCGCACATAAATCTCGCAAGCCATAAGTAGCTTGAACTCCCAGTTTCATCTTAAAATACAAACGAAACAAATACTACAACACACATTCTTCTCCACGGACCTTGTAATCAATGATTTCGTCACATCACATCCACCTCAAATACATCGAGAAAGAAAAAAACATCAATACCAGCATCCTCGATTCATTACTCGGAAAACTAAACCGTAAACATTCACACAACTCCACTTGACTTCTTACACATAATCATTCACTAATCGCTAACGCGAATCATTACTCTTGCGACGCGAATTCGATCGATCGACAACGGAGAAGGATCAGATGACGAGACCAGAATGCATCGGGGTCAAAATGCGAGGGAATTGACGGAGCATAGATTCGAAAGGAAAGGAAATGGTACCGGTGAAGGGATCGGGGACGAGAGATGGCGGCGGCGGAGGATGAGAGGAGGCGAGCGCGGAGAAGAGAGAGGGCGGCGCGTGAGATCACGGGATGCCGCAATCGAGAGAGCGCCATCGTTCGTCGCCGATCAAGTGAAGGGGGGAGTCGAGGGCGGCCGTGGGGAGAAGAAGAGGAAGGTGAAGGTCAAGACTTCGCTGTGCATGTATTGTTTTCAGGTTTTTTTTTTTGCGGGGTTTTCCCACTGTGTTGAGACTGTTGACCAAGGAATTGCAGGTGCCATTTAACCTTGATGAGTGACCGTTTGAGTGCTGCGTTTTCATTTATATACTGTTACAACGATGGCCAGGAACAGTAGCTCGACGAAGTTTTATGATTTGGGCAGCTCGTTTGTATTTTTGTGGTTTTTTATTTTCAACATGAATCACTTTTTGTCATATATTTGTTAATTACGATGTTGATAACTAATCACTCCAAATCTTATTTCAGTATACTTGTTAATTTGGTATCACACCCAAATCGAACCATCGTTCAGTCACAGGTAACAGTTCATCCCGAAACTCACCGTTGCAGTATCCTATTTCACGAAGGTAAAAAGTTGCCGATATCCTCCATGGTTGGCATGGCACAATAAACATTTAAATGTAGAACCGCATTCATGGCAACACATCAAATCTAAACAACACTTTTTTTATTTTTTGTAATAGAACTAAACAACAATTGATAGCAAACGAGAAAATCCAGTAGTCTTTCGTCTCCTTCAAGAAAGTAAATGACGATGGATAGGAATCAAGCTCAAAATACAGGCGGCAAACGTAGGTAGAAACTAGAAACATGAAACCGGATGGACAGAATCCTGAAAGAAAAACACAAAAAGCGCCAACTTAAGTGGATTCTGGTAAAGTTCCAATTGAGAAATTAAAGAAACAGCTTAACGCTTTCCACCACCGCCTCCCATCTTGGGGCCTTTAGGCGCAGCACCCTTGGAAACATTGCCCTTTCCTTGCGTCTTCTGAGATTTGGCAGTCACCTCAGCCTTCTTGGCCTTCTTCTCATCCTTGGTTTTCTTAATCCTCTCTTTGATTTCCCTGTCAAGATAAACCAACCAATCAGGGAGTGCAAATGCCATTAAAGCACATCAAATACTGGAATGAAATTCATTATTTTATGATGTTAAAGGTTCTCATGAGGTAAATATGTCAGATTTGCACAAAAGAATTAAAACAAAAGCATATAATGCCCAGCAGGAAAGAGCCCATGACCTGAAAGCAATAAAAACAAGCAGAGTTTACCTGAGAGCAGCTTCTCTAGCCGCATCACGAACCTCAGGCTTCTCAGTTCTTCTCTTCTGAATGAGCTCCAGAGTTGCTCCTACAATGGACCTGGAATATGGCTTCTTTGTGGCACGACGCCTCTTCTTCACAGTCTCTTGGGCAATATCCTATACATTTATGCGATCAAAATCAATAAACAAGTTTAAATTTTCGCACAACGATTCAGAAAACACAACAGTGGCGATTGGATCATGATCTGACCTTCTTATGCTGCTTGCGGTACACAGCGGTCCATGTTAACTTTGCTGGCTTCAGCTTGTTGTGGAAGTACCTTTTGCACTTCGAGTTGGCAAACAGGAACACCTGCACTGACCACAAAGTGAACATCATGCCAAAGATGAGATCAAGAACAGCTTCAATTCCACACACTTCACAGAAGACACGGGAACAGAATGGATATTTATCATTAGCCTCACCTGTGAATCAGATCTAATAAATCTGATGCCCCTACCCGGGTAGATCTTCGCACCACTAAAGCGACAAAGTTCAGTCCTACATTGAGCAAGGAAACAAATATCACATGAAAAGAAGAAACATACGAAATAAAAACTTTAAACTACTCAACTGCTGAACAACACAAGAGATGGGCCAAATGGCAAACTCGTCACCAAGATGGTGAGTGCAGTTTGATATTCAAGACCTCGGATCAGTGTAGATGTATCACAAGACAATAAACCATCACGCTAGGCAATGCATCTGAAACTCTATGTTATACTAAAATAACATATCCATCTTGCCATTTCATATATCAAAGCAATGTTTCTCAGGATCAACAGGTAACAAAGTTCGAACTATCAAAACCACATAACAATTAACATGATAGCTCACAACCAAGCCGAACAATGCAGGCATCGTGCGCATACAAATCAGCCTTATACAGCTTCCATCGGCAAAGAACAACTTAATATCAGTGATGTTCCAAAAAAAAACCAACTTAATATCAGTGAAATCGGCAACGATATAACAATTTCAGTACTAATGTTAACTCAATCCCACAATAGACACCACAGTATCAGGAGAAGACCGACCACAATCGAACCAGCAACGATCTCAACAGAGCATAATAAGAACTAGAAAATCATAACCAAATAAATGGCAAACAAAATCCACAAATCACACAGCAAACGAAAACAAAAATCACTCAGTACACATCCCCTCCACACCATTCCCAACCAAAAACTCACAAAATTTTGGGACACAAATCAAACCCTAGAAATCAAATCAGCATCCATTTCAATCACATCCACGATAGAAATCGACAAATACGTAATCAGAAATGAAACTGGAGAATCGAAATCGGTATCGTGGTGAAGAGATGAAAGAGAGAAAAACGCACTTGAGAACCATTGTGCGTGGTTTTCTCCTTCGTCGCCGTCAGCGTTTCTGCTCCTTGGATTTGATCTGATGCTTGCTACGATTCTCGCTCCTCGAAAACCCTGAAAAGGAGACGAGGAACTGGGCCGGTGATGTGGTTGGGCTTTCGATTATGAGTTTGTACAAGATTAGGAAATTTATGTACTCTGGGCTAGCCCAACACTGCCTCACCCTATAAAAAGAGAAAATGGGACCGCAACAACTGCGATTGTGTCACTTGTATTTTTTTTGGTAATTTTTTAAAATATTAGATTATTTTATTAAAAATTTAAATTACAAAAATGAAACAGTTTTTTTTTTTTTTTATAAAAAGACTGCCTCTGTGTTATGCAGTTAATGCATCCCTCACATCCCTTTATAAAAAGGTAAAGATAAGGTATGTAAATCACACTCTATCATACTCTTTATCATGTTTTTCTTATCATAGTCGGAGACAGTAGATTTATCCACAAATCACATAAAATCCATGGATAATAAACCCATGAGATGGGACATATGCCGTTGGAAAATTCCTCCTAAAGTCGTTTTTGAGTAGCAATGATCTGCCTGAACCAATCCCAAACTGGTAATGAAAAGTGATAATCGAGGCAAAGATAAATCGTCATTTTCAGGTTCAAACTGGGAAGAAAATAGAGAATCAAAGATAATATCGACAGCTTGCAATTGAACAGCAGTGTCTAAAGCTGCCTAAGTTCTGTTGGTGTAGAAATAACAGGAGAGAGCACAAAAGACTGAAGAATGTAATCGGTTAATATCTGCGCCAAGGCAACTATAATCTATCTATATGACAAATCACAATGTTGCGGATCCCATCGAACTCTAATGCTTAAACAAAATGCTAAACGGTATACTCGCGGAATGTCGAAATCACTTCAGCAATCACAGGACCTTGTAAGGCAGAAAACACAGTTGGAGCAAGATGAGAGATGAGTGTAAGCCCCCTCAGGAAACTCCACGTCCGATAACTTCGATTCTTCCTCCTCAGAAAGATGATAACATGTCATGTAAAGATCCAGTGATTTTCGGATGGTCGCTGATGCAAACCGATACCTCTAGCCCAAACAATGTGAGGTGGAAGCAGTTATTAGAATTCACCAGCTCGAAACAAGGAATTAGACTTTCACCGGTTTTGGAGCCCCTCTATCGCCTTTTTCCATTGCCAAGCTCTCTGTTTTGAATCCTCGAAAGACATCACCTTCTTGGGCTGACAAAGATGCAAAACATCACAGTTCAAGGACAAGGAAAATATGATGAAACTATCTCACCCGTTGGCAGTGAAGAACAATGGAAACCCGATCCTCCTCACCGTGCAGATCTTGAACTGGGAACGACTCGTAACTTGAATACTCAAGTCATTTGGATTGTCTGACCAGATAATGTTGCCTTTAACAAAAAGTTTTGACGGGTCAACATAGATCAACTTTGGTTTGTTGGTTAGGATAAGCTGCACCTTCTTGCTGGTAAGCTTCTGCAGTTTCTTCACCATTGAGATCATGATGACTGATTCTTCAGGTTCTAAGAACTGCTGCCTGTTTGAGTTACGCAAATGCAAAAACAAGATCAGCATTATCAGCATCCAGACTGGTAACTTCTTTGTAATAAAACTATACGTCATATAATTCGAGGATGATTAGCATGGTTCTAAGGATCATCGAGGCAGACAAATCATGCTAACGTAGGGTACAAATAATGTAGCAACTTACCATTTGGAATCGAATGAGTCAATTGAAGCCAACCGTGTAATGTGAGCCGATCCTTCAGATGACGATGAGGCAGCACCATTCCCATCATTTCCCTTTACCGAACCATCACCAACATGCGCGAGATCCCAACCTTCTTGGACATCATCAGCTCCCTTGGAATGAGTCTAGTTTGAAGCGAAAAGGCCGTCAGATGTGGAGGGAACAAAGTCCATGCAAAATGAAAATAAATAGACCAACAAATGATTAAGTCTTACTGCACGCTCCATTACAAGTCGAGGAGGGGTTTGCTCTCTCAAATTTTCCCAGTCGATTCCATAAAAAAATGGATGGTTCTTAAGTGCAGCATAGCCCTCAGGACCAGCACCAGGTCTCTTACTCGGATCTGTAGCCTGCATGGTAGAAGATGGAGAAATATCAAGATAATCCAAAAACATAAATGATGAAAAGATCTATCATTCAATTTGATTAACTGTCTTGTACAAAATAACCTCCTTATCCAAACAGAAGAAAGGGTTCCCAGGTTGTTCTACATCCTCACAGGTAGTTTTTTTTTTTTTTTTTTTTTTACATTGCCTGCCATAAATGCCAATGCAAGCAATAATATACCATACAGACAATGACCATGAATAATAGCCATCACAAATTACCCCATCCTTTTTGAAGAAATGAATACAACACTCGCACTGTTAACTTACCAGCAAACGATCTATGAGGTCACGTGCCTCTTTAGAAAAATAATTTGGAAACTTAATGTCTCTCGCCATTATCCTCTGAAAAATAAGCCATTCACTGGCATCTTTGAACGGAGAAGTCCCTGAAAGCATTTGGTACAATGTGCAACCAAGAGCCCACAGATCATTTCTGTTTGAACAAAGAATTGACGGGTTAAATCTATAAGCAGTCACAAAAAATAGGAAACTCCAGTTTGACTCTTGAATAAGAAAGTCATGTTAAAAGAACACCATACCCAAATGTTGCAGGCAAAGAATTGAGAACTTCTGGAGGAACATATGCTGCCGTTCCCACAAATGTACAAGCCTTGTCATCTGCATTAACCAGCGATAGCTTAATCCATCAGCAGATCACAATCCATCAATAATCCCCTCCTAATTACAAAAAGAAGGGGAGATCTCGATCGACATAAACAAGTTCATAGCCACACCTGAAGCTGCATTGGGAAGGACCGTGATCCTACTGTCTTGCAGAGGCTTCACACTGCCGAAATCAGCAATCTTAATGTGGCCATCCGTAGTAAGCAACAAGTTTTCTGGCTGTCATTGACAAGACTGTTAGCAAATAAACCCAAGCAAAGTATGCATAAAAGTAGGAGATGAATTTAATACAAATGAAGTCATATTCTTACCTTTATGTCTCTATGTATCAGTCCCAGCCCGTGTATATACTCAAGAGCATCAACAACTTCTGCAGTATAAAAGCGTGCTTCATCCTCCGACAAGCGTCCTTTCTGCAAACAATTACAGCAACTTACTATCAGAAAAGGGATGTATCTTCCTAAATGATAGCCAAGTTCAGGGCATACAAAAAGCCAAGATTTACTCACCCTGGTTATCTGATCAAAAAGTTCCCCACCTTCACAGGATTCAAGAGCCATGTCTGCACAGACGAAGGAAAGGATTTATCAACCATAAGATGAAAAATGAAGAGAAATGAGTAGGAAGATTGTAATAAAAGAAATATAAGCCTCAACACTTCAACTCCAATAAACAATGGCGAATACCTACACAGGGAAAAGGTATCTTGAAATGTGAAGTAGAGTCTCACAATGCCAGGATGATCTAACTGATCAAGAACAATCCGTTCCAGCTTCACATAAGCCGTTTTATTTTCCTTGGCAATGAACTTTTTGTCCATAATCTTCAAAGCATAAACAACTCCCGTATCCTTCTTTTTAGCCCTCACAACCTAGCAACACCACAAAAGAATAAATATTGTAAGAGCAGTCACTCCTATGATTTAAAGATGTTGAATGGGAACATGTTTGTGAAGAATCTATCACCGATAAAAGTTTGAGACAAGACAAGCTTTCCTTAGCTAGCAAGCACCAGTGTCCTGGGAAACTATGGCAGAAATATAGCCCATGAACTTACGTTTCTCATTATCATGCAAGCGCTCTGTGAAATACAGTCAAATGAGGTCATTACCACTCTTAGGTCAGAGTGATACTGGTAACATAAACAGCCTCCCCTACCCTCAGATCCACCAAAATGGATACTCATGAAGGCTATCAATATAAACTTCGAGATAGCTAATTCTACAGGAATTAAAAGCATACATAAACATCTGCTCAATTTTACAGTCGTAGGAGCTTGAGGGCAAAAACCCAAACTGTTTCAAGTAAAAGTGAGGTCTCTAAGAGATTATCAGTCATGCGTTCAACGAACGGAGCACGCATCCTACAGGTAATAATTCCTGACATCCTCACAAAACTAAAGATTACCATCATCAGATTAAAAAATGAAGTGATACAAAGCACATTGCTCAATGATGCTAAAAAAACGGCGCTATCTTTCGCCACCGATTCCAAAATCCCAAACACCACAAAACAGCTAAAACAAACATGAAATGCACACATTAACCCATCAA
>LIEC01007442.1:0-22160 GCA_001925005.1 Drosera capensis
GGGGATTAGTTGAGGATTTCATATTTTTAATTTTTCTCAAAGTTATGTACTTAAATTGCAATTTACCGATTCAATGAAATGAATTAGTTCTTAAGTTGTCCGTTACCACTTTTTCAAATTAATATCAGTGAAAAAGAATTAAATAACATCAAAATTTATAATGATTCGTTTTCAATTAGGTCAGAGAATTACACAAGTACATTGCAATTTACCGATTCAATGAAATGAATTAGTTCTTAAGTTGTCCGTTACCACTTTTTCAAATTAATATCAGTGAAAAAGAATTAAATAACATCAAAATTTATAATGATTCGTTTTCAATTAGGTCAGAGAATTACACAAGTACATTGCAATTTACCGATTCAATGAAATGAATTAGTTCTTAAGTTGTCCGTTACCACTTTTTCAAATTAATATCAGTGAAAAAGAATTAAATAACATCAAAATTTATAATGATTCGTTTTCAATTAGGTCAGAGAATTACACCAAGTGTTGAGACACATTAATATACAATAAACACCTACAATCTATCACATATTTGCTTACATACACTTTATCATAAAACTCTACCTGTAGACCTTACAATATGTTCGTTTTACCTAGTCTACCCCTAGACTTGTAAAACTCTAAATACAGACACCATATTGGGACTGCTATGACCTATACCAACTTAGGACTTGGTTCTCTAAGAAACAAAGCATCCCTCGAGTGTTGTTGAAACACACATGATGATTACAGACTTGACTCAACATTAAACAATACAGATTTTATATTTTTATTCCACCACAAGAATCCTAAGTACTATAGGTTCAAATATACGTTAAATATTCAGAATCAACTGAACCTCTTGAATCACCAAAATAAGTTTTGCAAGAAACACTTGAAAGCATTTGGTATTTTGTTCCTTGTGATTCGATAACCTTTCAAAATGTTCCTAACTTTTATTACGTAGTAAATCAGTGAATACAGAGATGCGGAGTGATGGAGATCGTAACAAACTAAAATATAACTTTGGTCAAAAAACAATTTTGCCACTTTTGCTAAAAACTAGAATTTTTTCTATGAATAATCGCTTGCCAAAATCTATATCTCCACATAATCAAAACGTTCTCAGTCAAAGTAATATTGTTTCCATGTAAATAATCAGTGAAAATATTCAGTAAATATCTTTTTAAAAACTATCACACGAACTACTTTTTCAATTAATGGGATTCTTTTGAATACATGATTAAGACAGAACCAAAATCCTAAATGCTCATAACTTTAACTGATTAAATA
Organism: Drosera capensis; assembly: GCA_001925005.1. Lineage (NCBI taxonomy): Eukaryota > Viridiplantae > Streptophyta > Magnoliopsida > Caryophyllales > Droseraceae > Drosera > Drosera capensis. The sequence goes on from LIEC01007442.1 coordinate 1,279, forward strand.
AAAATATCAATTGTTTACAATAAATAAGACATCACAAAGAGCGACTATATCTTCCATCTTGTAGTTTTTGCACATTGTTGAGAATTTATAATATCCTAAAAACTATCTTCTTTGAGGTTGGAGACTTGATCAAGTTCTTCACCTTGTTCATCAACCTCTAGCCTAGAACTTCGAGCCCATGTTGGTTTAACTTGAACTTCATGTTTTTCTCTATGCATCAAATCTGTTAAAATGCACATACAAATCATACAAACTCAAAAACATCGTTACTATGTTACTATTGTTATCATCAAAAGTTCATGAGGTTTAACAACTTATATTAATATTTTCTTTCTTACGTCATTTAGCCCGATTCAAGGTTCTGGTTCCAAGTACTTGCGTCCTATATTTTATAGGGACAATTAGGCAAAACTATCTAATGGAAGGTTTATTTATGTTTTAATATCCATTTCGATTTTTACAATTCATATATATATATATATATGCACACACGAATGATATATAATTCATAGAGTTATTTATTTGCATTTCACCGGTCAGAATGGGTACTAAACTCATAAGTGAAATTTTCATTTAATATTTTTGCTGATTTACCTTATATTTATTTATTTATATATTTTGCATCGTCTTCTATGGTTTCTATTATGCATATTAACATATATACATATCATGTGGATATTATTGTGAATTGAATTTGCACATATCAACCAAAAATTGAAAGAAATGTATACTATATATTAAGCCAATAGACGTGCCTTTGTCTTCAACTAAAAACTTTTGATCTTGATCGTCCAATTCTTTAAGATTAAAGATTGATTAATTAAAAATAAGAAAAAATTCTCAAAAACTAAAAAAAATCCAAAATATTTTACAACACATACAACGAAAAATAATTCTTATTCCATATAATTTTAAGTCGTACGGAATAACAATCACATCTGCACTGTTACAAATAGTGTGCCTGAACATTCATCAAACTTTCAAACGTATTGTTTGACACAAATAGACGTACTGTTTTAAATCCAATCCAACACAAACATGTCTAAATCCACAAATCCGAATCAACTTGGAAATATGCAAAGATGGAAAGATGCTCATTCTTAGCAAGCCGCTCGAAGAATGATTGTTTGAAGAAAAAAAAAAAACAATACGGCTGTTCAAACTTAAACAGTGCGTCTGTTCAAAATGAATGAGACTCAATTCATCATATGACAAAAATCACTCAATCGTATGAACAACTAATTACACTATGAAATCAACCAAGCATCAACAACGCCAAACACATATTCCACATTTCAAAAATGAAACAAAAACCAACACATTAACATTTCTAGATCAATTAAAACAAATTCTGAACACAAAACCTTAATCAAAATCAACGCAAAACCTAACAACCTTTTGCGATGGGTTTTGCCGCTGTCGAATCAGCCACAACATCAATAGCTTGAACCCTCAAATTCACAATCACAACACTCACAGTCGCCGTCGTAATCGATTTTTTCCTCTATTGCGTCTCGTCCTCTACGACGTTTGGCGTCGCCTTTTGCGGAGTTGCGATCATTGTAGTGGATTTGCGAGCTCTGTTTCTCCTCCTTCGCTGCACCCTCAAATTCACCATCACAGCACTCACAGTCACCGTCGTAATCGATTTTTTCCTCCATTGCGTCTCGTCCTCAACGACGTCTGGCGTCGCCTAACTCCGCTCATTGTAATGGATTTGCGAGCTCTGTTTCTCCTCCTCCGCTGCCGTTTAATCTATCGACGAAGATGTCTATTTGTCGTCGCCTCCACCGTGGTGACGCCCCATCTGATCTCGATGTGGTTTAGTAAAGAGGGAGGAGGGGAAGGGTGTGTCTGTGATGTAGTATGGGGAGGTGTGTTCAGTGAAGACCGTGTATTGAGGAGGAATTTATGAAATGAATTTTTTTTTGTTATATTAAATATGAATTATTTTATAAAATATGTATCTATGAGGAATTTATTATCAAAATAAAATACAAGTTATAATCAAATTTAAAGAAACAAATTAATTCAAAAAGATTTATCAGTCGTTCGATATATTTTGATTGAAAGATTAAATTTTGATAAAGAGGATAAAGATTTTAAAAAAGTTCAAAATATAACATTTGCTTTTATCAAGATAATAATATCTCATATTATCTTATCACTAACATACAGTATGAGTTAAAACACTTTCTTATCTTTTTGATCGTACAATTAGTGCATTTTTTTTCTTTATTTTTTTCATGCATTATTGTAAGGGTTGATAGACTAGATTTTACTACTCCGCACTGCATTCTCACCGAACCAATGACTTAGAGATAGTCCGCAAATTAAGAGTGACATTATTGATGACAGGGTATAGGGTAGAGCGGCAAAATAATGAAGGTAACCAATTAACCAATATTGTTTTTAGCTATACGACAAAATAATTACATTGACCAATTAACCAATATTGTTTTTAGCTTCAACTCATTAGAAAAATCTATCCCTAGATTCATTCCCGCAATATTGACTTATTCTATATTTCTTCTTGCAGTTTCTCGCTGCTGCCTTGAGTGCTGTAGAACTTTCAACTTGTCAATAAACTACTACAACCAGTGCTGTTTTGAGCCTTGTTGTTTTGATCATAAACCCAAATTTCAGCGTTGTTGTCCATCCGCTCTTAGAAAGATTTATTTCCCGCTTGAACCATGAACTAGCTAGCATCATATATATGTGCCCTTTACTAGTTTCTCATATTATAATGCTTATGTATAGCTAGTCACTCATACATGTCAGCAGACAAGTCAACAGTTCAGTCTTTCGAAGCAACATGTATTAAATGAGTGCTAGCTAGATATGTATGCTTGTATGCGCGTTATATATGTTGAGTGTAACAAAAGGAATACATGAATCTAGCCGAAGGTGCCCGTCATGTCTCCTGTAAAATTGATTGTCATAGGGCTTTGCGGGCTAATCTTTCTTCTTTTCTTGGTGCCAGGGTCATTTGAACGCATCTTAGCCTTTACTCTTTTCTTTTAGTAGTGAATCACAAGAAAGATTAGAGATAATAAGACAAGCAAGCCCATATCACATACCATAAGTGCAGTCCCAAAACAAAACATTTAGAAGAAAGAAAGGGGATCCCGTAATATATTTCACGTACACTTGGAGATCGAAATTTAGTCCATCTTTAGCTTGAGCCATTGGTTCTTGACGATTACTACGTTGGTCTTGACCCATGGATGATCCTACTGTCTACTGATCTCACATTTCAACCACTATAATGGATCGAATTTGAGGTGAAGTATCAACGGAAGAAGTTTCGGCACAGATAAAAAATTTAACTTCATAGTGGTAGAGGTTTTTTTCGAAAGGTTATTCGATTTGCGAAAACCGAAATCAGTAAAAAAAATATATATAACCAGCACGAAAACCAAAATCACTTTAAAAAATAAACTAATTTGTTGTTAGAGAATTTTTGAAAAATATACTCTAAAGAAAAAGAAACGAAATATAAACTATTATTTTTGATTTTCTATTTTTCTTCTTTCATTTCATCCGTTTAGAAAACAGAAATAAAAAATATTTTTTTTATCAACAAGTAAAACGAATATAGAAAATAATAACGATATCAAACAAACTGTTAGTTCCCGGTCACAAAAAAACTCAAGAGAAGGGGGAGAGGGGAGGGGTGAATTGAAGAGTTCAAGTTTTTAACTTTTTCTCAAACGATGTACTGAAATTATAATTTATCGGTTCGTTGTAATGAATTAGTTCAAGTTTTGTACCAATTTGAGTTTTTGCAATTTTCAATCAGTGTGGAAAAATAAATAACACTAAGATTTATACTGATTCGTCCTCAACTTAGTCAAGGATTTACATCGAGTGCATAGACACAATGATGTATTAAAATAAGTTAAGTATAATCTATCACCCTCTACTTACAAAATCCTGTAAGACTCAAATCGTAAACACACTTACAACTTTGAATGATAAGATAAGAAAAAAAAAAACAAGATGTAGGAATCATAAAACTAACCAGATGACCATCGCTCCCTTTCCCTAGTTCACACTGCTGCAAAATGAGTTGTCCTCTATCTTCATTCCAAGTGACGTAGAAACCAAGATGAATATGCATAAACAATCCATACAGTCATAAGAACACAAATCCAAACATTGAATATTACAGACCATAGTTGTGCACCGAAATAAGAGATGTTCAAACATAGTAGGCTTAATCAAAGACAGATAGCAGGAAAAGATAGCAAAGGGATAGATTATTTTGAGGATTGAAAAGAGACGATGTGTTTGAAGGTAGCAAGGGCAGAGTCCAGAGCAGCTCTCAGGTCTGCAATCATTTGTTCTTGCTCAGCTACTTTGTCCTCCAGATCTTCAACTTCCTTTATCCTCTTAGCACATTCAGCGCAGCCCGCTGTCTTGCCTCCCTTTGATGAACCAAATCCCTGTCCTGAACCGGTTCTCTTCCATTCATCTTTCACTTTTCTGAAAATCATCAGAATCATGCAGCCCTCATCGAAATGACTCGTTTTGTGTGGATTCTGGTTGTCCTTCAACTTCACAATACCAAGCTTCTTTAGAATCTTGGACAATCAGATTCCATAGATGGTCTGATAGAAGCTGGTTATCCAACAAAGAAACAACCGCCCAACCTTTTTTCCCATACTCAGCAAAACCGCTAGCAGGAATGCCTGAGTGGATGGCAATGGGCTTCTCTGTTAGTACAATTTCACTATTGTTGATCTGGCTCTTCACCACCAATCGATTCTCACCGAGCTTCATCTTACTCAGATTCTTATAAAACTCCGTCGCAGCTTGAGGGTGTAGCTGGTTATCCAACTCAAATAAAGCAAGCCACTTTTGTTGTTCCAGCCACTGATCATTCATGATCTTTCATGGCAGAATGGTCCTGGTAGAAATTGCTCTGAGCTTCTCCTTCTTCTCCGCTACAGACACTGCTGCCTTCTCCTCAGTTTTTGGAACAGAAACCTCCATTACATCATCTTCAGACTCCGAGACCTCCTCTCCTTCATGAGCTTGATTTTTGATCTATGGATAATAAAGGTTTCTTTCCACTCGCATTCTCCTTCTTCTTCAGCATCACATCATCCTTGTCAAAGTCACTTTTGTTAGACTTCTCTGATTCAGAATCACTGACTGATATGGCTTTGGTTTATTTTGATTAGACAGGTACTTTCTTCTTCATAATCTTTTCTGTTTCACTTTCATCAATGGCAGCCACTTCCTCCTCTTCTATTTTGGTTTCAGTTTCAGCCTCATACTCTGAGTCACTTGACTCAGTTTTAATCACCTGGGTCTTCTTCTTTTTCTGGGTCACTGGCTCCAACGGAGTTGGCTTTCTTTCGACTCTAGGTTGAGTAGCACTGATAATGAACCGACCCTTTGAAAAGGTCCAGTTCTTGTGGCTATTCCTCAAACTAGGACTTTGCTTCTTTGGTTGGGACACTTTCTTCGCCTTTTTATATATCATTGGTTTCGCTTTTACTGGATGAAGCACAGATGTCACTTCTCCAATAGCTGCGTCTAGTTCCTTGAGTCCAGGGATATTCTCCTCTGTAATAGGTGGCAGTTCATCGGCAGGAACCTGGTCACCATCACTTTGATCACTATTCTCCTCATCATCCGCTTCTCTATCAACATCTGCACCTTTGTTGCTTCAACTTTAGTTGTATTCATAGATTCCCCCGCATCCTATGGATCTAGAGATTTTGAGGCTGAGGGAATCTCAGACTCTCTCTCTTCTGCTTCCTTCTCTCCCATTGTTGTCTCATGGGCATCATCTTTCTCGGTCTCTCCCATCAAAAACTCAAGAATCTTCCAAAAGGGTTTTGAAATAACAGTAAAACACTCAAAAACTACATAAAAAGGCTAAAAACACTAATAAATAACCTAAAATAAAATGAAAATGCAAAAATTATGAAATGAGACTTGAAATAACCTTAAAACACTAAAAAAACAGATGAAAAAGTTAAAAACACTAATAAAGAATCTAAAATAACTTGAAAAACTAAAAACTACGAAATGAATTTAAAGCACTGAAAACCGTGCTCTTCCGATCTCTAAAAACATCACAAAACAACCTCAAATAAATTGAAAATAGAAGAAACGAAGAAAAGAGCCATGAAATGACTTTCAAACACCCAAGAACACATGCAAAAAACTTGAAACACCATAAAATCAACTCAAATCTCTTCAACATGCACAAAAACGAAAGAAAAGTTATAAAAACACCCTTAAAGAACCTCAACTAACACAAAAAGACTCAGAAACGAATGAAAAAATGATAAAGCTCCATAAAACAGCCACAAATAACTTGATAACACAAGAAACTTTCAAAAGAGCCTTGAAATTAGCTTAAAACAATCAAAATCATATAAAAAGGCCAAAAACCCACAAAACAACCTCAAATAACTTGAAAATGGATAAAACGACAAAAAAAACATTGAAATGACTTTAAAACACTCAAAAACACATGTAAAAGGCTTAAAACACCATAAAATTAACTCAAATCTCCAACATGAACCAAAATGAATGAAAAGTTATAAAAACAAATCCTTAAAAAACCTAAACTAACATGAAAAGACTCAGAAACGAATGAAAAGTGATAAAAAAAAAATACCATAAAATAAACTCAAATGACTCGAAAATATTAGAATCTATCAAAAGAGTCATTAAATGAACTTAAAACAATCAAAAACACATGAAGAGGCTAAAAACACCATTAAAAACTCAATTGACTTGTAAACACAAAAAATACGAAAAGACCCTTGAAATGAGCTTAAAACACTCAAAAAACACTTCAAAAGGGTAAAAACACCATCAATACGACTGAAACTCTTTAAAACACATAAGAACGAATGGAATGTGATAAAAACACTATAAAAAAACCTCAAATAACTTGAAAGCACAAGAATCTTTCAAAAGAACCTTGAACTGACCTTTAAAGACTCAAAGCCATATGAAAAGGCTAAAAACCACAAAACAACCTCAAATAACTTGAAAATAGAAAAAACAATGAAAAAAGCCTTGAAATGAGATTAAAACACTAAAAAACATTTCAAAAGGCTAAAAACAACATAAATACCACTCAAATCTTTTTAAAACATACAAAAAAGAATAAAAAGTGATAAAAACACCATAAAACAGTCACAAATAACTTGAAAGCACAATAAGCTTCCAAAAGAGCCTTGAAATTACCTTAAAACACTCAAAAACACTTGAAAAAGTCTAAAAACACCATAAAAACCTCAAATATCTTCATAACACACAAAAACGAATGAAAAATAGTAAAAAGACCATAAAACATCCTCAAATGACTTAAAAATGAAAGAATCGTTTATAAGAGCCATGAAGTAAATTGAAAACACTCAAAAAGAGATGAAAATGCCAAAATCACTATAAAAAGAACTCAAATAATTTCAAAACATAAGAAATAATGAAAATACCCACGAAAATGAATTTAAAACACTCAAAAACAGATGAAAAGGTTAAAAATAAAATAAAAACAATTCAAATGACTTGAAAATGCAAGAAACTATGAAAAGACCCTTGAAATGAGGTTAAAACATTCAAAAACATTTTAAAAGGATAAAAACAATATGAAAAGGCTAAAAACACTATTAAACAAACCTCAAATAACAAAAAAAAATAGAAGAACCGACAAAAAAAAGACTTGAAATGACTTTAAAAACAATCAAAAACACATGCAAAAGGTTTAAAACACCAGAAAATCAACTCAATTATATTCAACATGCACAAAAACGAATGAAAAGTTATAAAAATACCCTTATAGAACCTCAACTAACCTGAAAAGACACAAAAATCAATGAAATGTGGTAAAACGTTATAAAGCAACCTCAAATGATTCGAAAATACAAGAATCGATCAAAAGATCCAAAAAAAGAACTTTAAACATTCAAAAACAAATGAAGAGGCTAAAAACATCATTAAAACAACTCAAATAACTTGAAAACACATTAAACTACGAAAAGACCATTGAAATGAACTTAAAACACGTCAAAAGGAAAAACACACCATAAATACCACTCAAATATCTTTGAAAACACACAAAACGAATGAAAAATCATAAAAAAAAAACCATAAAACAACCTTAAATAACTTGAGAACACAAGAATCTTCCAAAAAAGTCTTGAAATGACCTTAAAACACGTGAAAAACCAAATGAGAAGGCTAAAACCACTAATAAATAACCTAAAATAACTTGATAATGCAAAAAACTACGAAATGAGCCATGAAATTACCTTAAAACCCTCAAAACAATATGAAAAGGCTAAAACCAACACAAAACATTTCAAATAACTTGAAAATAGAAGAAACGACAAAAAGGGACTTGAAATGACTTAAAACACTATAAAATGAATTCAAATCTCTTCAACATGCACAAAAACGAATGAAAAGTTGTAAAAACACCCTTAAACAACCTCAACTAACATGAAAAGATACAGAAATGCAAGAAAAATGGTAAAAACACCAAAAAACTACCTCAAATGACTTGAAAATATAAGAATCGATGAAAAGAGCCATGAAATAAACTTAAAACATTCAAAAACACATGAAGAGGCTAAAAAAAATATTAAAAACTCAAATGACTTGATAACTCAAGAAATTATGAACACATCATTGAAATGAGTTTATAACACTAAAAAACACTTAAAAGGGGCTAAAAACACCATAAATATCACTCAAAACTCTTCAAAACACACAAAAACGAATGAAAAGTTGTAAAAACAACATAAAACAACCTCAAATAACTTGAGAACACAACAATCTTCCAAAAAAGCCTTGAAATGACCTTAAAACACTCAAAACCACATGAAAAGGCTAAAACCACTAATAAATAACCTAAAATAACTTTATAATGCAAAAAACTACGAAATGAGCCTTGAAATGAAATTAAAACAATAAAAACCATGTGAAAAGGCTAAAAACATCACAAAACAACCTCAAATAACTTCAAAATGGAAAAAAACATAAAAGTGCCTTGAAATGACTTTAAAACATTCAAACACATGCAAAAGGCTTCAAACACCATAAAAATCAACTCAAATCTCTTCAACAGGCACAAAAAACGAATGAAAAGTTGTTAAAACACCCTTAAACAAACTTAACTAACATGAAAAGACACAGAAATGAATAAAAAGTGGTAAAAACATTATAAAACAACCTCAAATAACTCAAAAATACAAGAATAGATCAAAAGAGCCATGAAATAAATTTAAAACATTGAAAAACACATGAAAAGGCAAAAAAACACCATAAAAACAACACAAATGACTTGGAAATGCAGGAAACTATGAAAAGACCCTTGAAATGAGCTTAAAACACCCAAAAACACTTCAAAAGGCTAAAAAACACCACAAATATCACTCAAATCTCTTCAAAACACACAAAAAACGAATGAAATGTGGTAAAAATACTATAATATAGCCGCAAATAACTTGAGAACACAAAAATCTTCCAAAAGAGCCTTGAAATCACCTTAAAACACTCAAAACCACGTGAAAAAGCTAAAAACAAAAATAACCTAAAACTTGAAAATGCAAAAAACTTTGAAATAAGCGTTGAAATGGGTTTAAAGCATTCAAAACATTATGAAAAGGTAAGAAAACAACACAAAACACTTCAAATAACTTGAAAATAGAAAAAACTACCAAAAGAGACTTGAAATGACTTTAAAACACTCAAAAACGCATTCAAAGGCTTAAATCACCATAAAATCAACTCAAATCTCTTCACATGCACAAAAACGAATGAAAAGTTGTAAAAACACCCGTAAAGAACATCAACTAACATGAAAAGACTGAAACGAATAAAAAAATATAAAAACACCACAAAATAACCTCAAATGATTCGAAAATGCAAGAATCAATCAAAAGAGAGCCATGAAATGAACTTCAAACATTCAAAAACACATGAATAGGCTAAAACACCACAAAAACAATTGTAATGACTTGAAAATACAAGAAACTACCTCAAATGACTCGAAAATGTAAGAATCAATCAAAAGAAACATGAAATGAACTTAAAACATTCAAAAACACATTAAGAGGCTAAAAACACCATAAACATAACTCAAACGAGTTGAAAACGCAAGAAAACTTTGAAAACACCTTTGAAATGAACTTAAAACACTTAAAAAAAGCATAAAAAACACCATAAATACTACTAAAATGTCTTCATAACATACAAAAACGAATGAAAAGTGATAAAAACACCATAAAACAGCTTCAAATAACTTGAAAATGAAAGAATTTGTAAAAAGACCCATGAAATGAGCTTAAAACATTCAAAAGCACTTCAAAAGGCTAAAAACACCATAAATATCACTCAAATGTCTTTAAAACACACAAAACGAATGAAAAATGATAAAAATACCATAAAACAGCATCAAATAAGTTGACACAACAAGAGTCTTTAAAAAAAAACTTGAAATGACTTTAAAACACTAAAACCACATGAAAAGCTAAAAGCACTAATAAATAACCTAAAATAACTTGAAAACGTAAAAAACTACAAAATGAGCCTTGAAAAACTCTTAAAGCACTCAAAAACATATGAAAAGACTAAAAACAAGCTTAAACAACTTGAAAACAGAAGAAACGACGAAAAGAACCTTGAAATGGCTTTAAAACACTCAAAAACACGTGTAAAAGACACCCACAAAAAACTAATGAAAAGTTGTAAAAACACCCGTAAAGAACATCAAAAGCTATGACATGAAAAAACACCCGTAATGAAAAGACACTGAAACGAATAAAAAGTACAAAAAACACCAAAAACAAAATAACCTCAAATGACTCGAAAAAAGCAAGAATCGATCAAAAAAGCCATGAAATGAACTTGAAATATTTCAAAACAATTGAAGAAACTAAAAGCACCATAAAAACAACTGCAATGACATGAAAACGCAAGAAAATATAAAAGACTCTTGAAATAAGCTTAAAACACCAAAAAACACTTCCAAAAGGTAAAAACACCATAAATATCATTCAAATCTCTTCAAAACACACAAAAACGAATGAAATGTGGTAAAAACACTATAAAACAGCCTCAAATAATTTGAGAACATGAGAATCTTCCAAAAAAGTCTTGAAATGACCTTAAAACACTCAAAAGCACATGAAAAGGCTAAAAACACTAATAAATAACCTAAAATAACTTGCAAACGCAAAACAAATATGAAATGAGTCTTAAAATGATATTAAAACACTCAAAACAATATGAAAAGACTAAAACCACAACAAAACAACCCCTAAAAAAACTTGAAAATAGAAGAAACGACAAAAAAAACCTTGAAATGACCTTAAAAAACTCAAAACCACATGAAAAGGATAAAAACACTAGTAAATAACTTAAAATAACTTGAAAACGCAAAAAAATATGAAATGAGCCTTGAAATGATATTAAAACACTCAAAACAATATGAAAAGGCTAAAACCACAACAAAACAACCTCAAAAAACTTGAAAATAGAAGAAACGACGAAAAAATCTTGATATGACTTTAAAATACTCAAAAACACAAGCAAAGGACTTGAAACACCATAAAATCAACTCAAATCTCTTCAACATGCACAAAACAAAAAACAAATAAATAGTTATAAAAACACCCTTAAAGAACCTCAACTAACATTAAAAGACACATAAACGAACAAAAAGTGGTAAAAACACCATTAAACATCCTCAAATTACTCGAAAAAAGTAAGAGTCGATCAAAAGAAACATAAAATGAACTTGAGATATTTAAAAACACATGAAAATGTTAAAAACACCATAAAAACAACTCAATTGACTTGAAAATGCATGAAACTACAAAAAGACCATCGGAACAGGGTAACTATATTCTAATCCAATTATGCTTGAAAAGCACTTTACAAGTTTTTTAGATGATTTTGTGCACCTACATATGCACTAAATCAAAATCTAAAAGCAGACATAGTACGACAGAACAAACTGCCTAAACTTACATTTTTTCTATGCCTACAATCATACACAGTGACTAACATACATCACATACGTAAACAACACTAGGGGTCGGGACCTATACAAAACACAAAGTTCCATCCCCCTTTACAAATACGTAAAACATATTACATAATAGAGGAAGTGACCCATTTTGAACAAACTCCAGCAAATTACAATAGTTACAAGTAAGTTCATAAGACACCATCATGAACGCCAGGAGCTGAGCTTGAGAAAACAACATCAGGAACCTTCCATGCTCGTTGGACAAGCATATCCTTCTGTGTAGGAGTAAATCCTCTAAGCAGACAAGCCTTATTAAGAATTACTTTCTGCACATGCTTTATCAATACATGAACAGAAAGAGATGTGCCCTTAAATACAATCTCATTCCTCTCCTTTCATATGATATAAATCATAGCAGAAAAAGAAATTCTTCCAATCATCTTATGAAAAGCATAACCTGCTAGTTTCCTTGCATACATAGTGAAATTTTGTTGGCATGACCCAACAGGATAAGCCATGCGACTTCTTGTTGACCATTCTTGTACGAATGGTCTGAGAAAAGGATATCTGAAAAATAAATGATTATGATTTTACATGATAGTCCTACAAAACACACATCTGCTTAGGTGCCTGAATCCCATAAGAAATAATATGTCATGTGTATGTAGTCTCTCATACACAGAAAGCCGGCATATGAAAGCATGCCTTTGAATATGTCATTTACCCCATACCAGAGAGCTAAATCGTGAAATACACAGTGAAGATGGTTCATTAGTCTGCAGAAGAACACAACTTGCAACAGAGTTCATCAGTTTGGATCTGTACAAAGATCTTGATTCTTTTTCTTTTGTACAAGTTAGCTATCTTATAAAAAAGAGTTTCTTGTAAGCTACAAACAAGAAGATAATGATACTTACCTCTTGGCTTGACTACACTGGTCACCAAGAAAAAACTGGATTAAACTCTTGTTTATTAATTGGTAACAAGTGTCTGAACCAGTATAAATATTGTGTCCTTTATTTACTTTCATTGCCTAATATTTAGAACTGTTAGAACCTAACCTTTATAGCCAAACAGAGACAAATTCGAAGAATTTGAAGTCTCTATAGCTGATCATCAAGTTTCAGCTGCAGACCACCCAAGTAGTCTTCATAAAACAGTGATCTGCAAAAACATATAATTCGCTGCATAAATTTGTTGAAAATTTGAATTAACCTATTCACCCCCCTCCCACTTTAGATTATAACTTGGACCTTACACTCTCCAATAAGCATTTGTGATTTATCTGGATTAATTGTGTACAAGTTCTTGGTCCTTATGGGATCAGCTTTGGTCTGGCAGATCATGAGGGTCTTGTAGATCTTTTAATAGGAAGTTTGTGCTGCTTAACAAACTCTTGTATCATCTCTTCTGCTTTTTCCTTCTTCTACATATCTGCTTGTAGCGATTTTCCTAGCAGTTGATAGGTTGAAATAATATGCTGTTGAACTCTTTCTTCTACAGCTCTAACCGTTTGTAGGACTGCTTCAATGACCTTTTCTGAAGAATGCCACCTCATTTGTTGAATTAGTCCAGCAGCATTTGTTGAAGAAAACGCAACACAATCACGCACAGTTAACCACGGGATTTTTGGATTTTGGGACAACAGGCGCAGTCAACAATGCAACCACGTGCAGGTAGTCGTCTTTGTGTTCCAGAAAATATGATTTTGGGATTCTTTTTCCACCACCAGATCGTTGTCGATCTCCACCAAAAGCGATTTTCCACCGGTGTATTCCAAAGATCTGATTTTGTGGATATGGTGATATCCTTAGTGGATTGACAAATTCATATATAAAAGGCGAAGAGGAGGACGTCAGAAGGGGAGACATTAACTTGAGCTGGTTGTTTTTACCATATTGAGGGCACTATTTCCAGAAAGGAAAAGACGGACAGAGGGGAGACAACAACGAACAGAAACGACAACGGGCTGAGAGAGAGGAGGACGACAAACAGAGACGACGCCTGACAAAGGAGAAGACGACGTCGCATCATAGAGAGGACGTCGGACAGAGGGGAGAGGATGACGGATTGAGGAGGTGACAACGATTGAAGAAGAAAGGGAGGAAGAAAGGAAGTTCGTGGAGGTTTGGGCTCGAATCCAGCAACCTGACCCAAATTACAATCGACCCACGAGCCCAAAGGAGGTGGAAGCCCAATAGTCAGGCCCAGGTCCAAATTAAAAGCCCAGCAACATCATTCCAGGCCCAAACCAATAATTGATGCACTTTTTCCTTGAAATTCATGTCGGTTGGTTCATTGAATGTTTTGTTTTGCTCTCCAAACATTAGAATCATGAACTAAATTCTATAAGGATAAGATAAAGGTTTGCTAATTCATGAATACGTATCGTTATTAAGCTATGATTGATATGACTCATGATTAAGTGGTTATTACGCTCTTAATGCTTTCATAAGATTGATCACCTTTTGAATGATATGTTTCGTACAATTGAGACCGAAAGAAGATATTGTATGCATGCTGAAGTAATAAACACCGTGGATTAAGTTGATATAAAAAAATATATAATTTGATACATGCAACAGTTATAGATATAGATGTCTCAATTCCTAAGTCGAAAACTAAAGGATTTCACAAATCTTAATGCATTAGCGTTTTCCTAAATTAATATTACAAATAATATGGGTTGTTAAATAATAGTAGCGTTAATATTGTTCGAGAGAAAATATTAATGATTTCAGGAAATTCTGCTGTTAAATGAGAGCATAAGTCATAGCCACGCCAAAATTACATTGAAGTGAATTTGCAAACCTAAGTCTTAGTCACCTTTCACTTTGATTAAACTCATTCTATTTAATCTGTAATATTTAGACAATCACCAATTATTTCATTGTCTAGATATAGCGAGGATAACATAATTTCGATACTTATTTACACAATCCCTTTGGGTTCGACAATCTGATATTTATTTATCAAATATTGCACGACCAGTGCACTTGTTGTTTTACCAGTTGAAAATTACATTGGTCATTGCGACACATGATCCACACGTATTGAACTCCAAGTATACTACTCCTTCTATGCCTGATATAAGTTTCACAATTGTCTCTTATTCATGTCACCCGAATTCCCACTCCTATAACTTTATCGTGCATCTTAAATTCAATATTAAACCTCCTCCACACCAATTGTCTACTAATGAAGTACCCAACATCTCTATATACACCCGTAATATTTTCATCATACCTGATATGAGTTTATATCTCTAACAGAAAAAACCCCCCTAAACCTCACCTGCGCGACTCTTCCTAGAAATAACCGGATTGTGAACAACAACACCCGGCGGCAATCCCTTCTCACTCATCTCCGTCTCAAAGAACCCATCGCGCTACTCCTCCAGCGAGTTCTCCAGGTTCAGCGCCTCGTTGAGCTTTGCCCTCAAAAGGGTCTCTAATTTCATCCTCGGCTGCACCACCAACAGCTTCGGCGCCCCTTGCGGTGTCGGAGTCGCCGCCGCCGCCGCCGTGGGTTCGGGCGTGTGAGGAGAATGAGAGGGAGAAGAGATGGGCTTTGGATTTGGAGGGGAATTGAGATAGTTTGTGGAGGAATCGAGGGGTCACTATGGAGTTGATTATTTTGGCAACGTCGTCGTTGCTGCGTTGGGCAACAAAATGGACACAAACTGGGATGAAAAGGGGGTTTCTGTACTCTTCCTCTCAATTGAGATGTAACGTTTTGATTTATAAATCTCGATATTAATTTTGAATTCTATTATCATAATTAAATATTATTTTTTATAAAATTTTTATAGAAAAATTAATGATAGTTTAATTATTTAAAATTATAGTGTTGCATATTTTAAAATTCTAAATAAAATTTAAGAAAAATCTAATTTTTAGCTGATTAGGAAAGACTACATCTAATTTGACTGTAATTAGTACAGTCTCTTTTTCCCAAACAATTAAACTATCGTTAATATTTTATAAAATAGATGAAAAATAATACGTGTCATAAATTTCAATACTTTCATAAAAAATAATCTTGAAAAACTAAAAATCTCAAAATATAACTACTTGTATTGCATCATCATCTTTATCATTAACTTTTTCTTTCTCCATCCGTTCACATTTTTCTTTTCATACAAATAAGGACAAAATAATAAAAATTCATAAAATCAGCATATTTTTTAATTATCGTACCGAATCAATTCTTCATAATTTATTCGGGACGAAGCCAGTATTTGATCTGCAGCTAACGTTCTATGCAATATATGATAATCAGATGTTATAAATAAAACCTATCGTTCAACCATTTTCATATATATATAATAGTATTAACATATTATAAAAAAAAAAAACCAAACAGATCTACTGCTCCATTATTATGAAAATTTTTTGTTTGATCCGCAAATAATCTTATTATCATACATACAAAAAATATCTCATCCATAAAAATGATTCAAATTACAGTGTTTTTCCCCTCTCGTGGACGGCAAGGAAGAAAAACTGCGTTTATTTCACGCCGATCTGTTTAATCCGACCGTTTATGACATTCTCTTTTGCCATTCCTTCTCGAGAGATGTGAGGCGAGAGAGCAGAGAGCTGGGGAGTCGTCACAACAAAAGGTCATAAATTGAATCGTTTTGTAGTATTTGTTTGAGTTGTTGGTCACAACTTGGTTTTACTGGATTAATTTGTTAGATTTGACCTACAAGTCGGGTTGGATCTGATTTACATCATATTGTTCAATGTTTGTGTATAGGATGTTATGGTGATTTACATGATTTGGTGAATTGATCATTTGGGTAAGCGAAGCAGTGTTCTGTATGAGAGGCATAGGAGTGAACATTGTTTTATCCATTTGTTAGACCCATGATTACTTGCCTGTCGGAGCCTTTCACAAATCAATAGATTTGGCCAAAGAGATGCTATGCTGGTCATATTATTTTGTTGAAATTTCAGGGGCTTGATCGGGTTTGACCGGAATGATTTGTGGGTTTGTCCAAATTTTATGCAATTTTACCAGATGGATTAGTAGATTTCTTGATTTAGTGTCATTTGTTAGATTTGACCTGTTTTTTGAATTGGGAGGCTGTGATGATTTACAGATGTGAATTTGGTCTTTCCGTGTGTGTGGAAGGTTGTGGAAATGGGTATGCGATGGGCATGATAGTGGTAGATTTGACCCGCTTTCTTGTTAGATTTGGATGGATTCAGCCGGATCAGTTCAGATTGGTTGATCTTTAGATTTGATGAACTCATCAGTTTCAACTTGATTTGACTGATTAGATGTGTCATATTTGATCAGATTTATCGGATTTTTTGGTTGCACTAGGTTGGACCACATTCCTTTGAACTTGATTAGCTGAATCCTGCGGTGTTAGTAGATTGTGGTATTATGTCTGTTCAGAATGAATTTGATGTTCGCCCATGTTTGTTTAATGCATATGAGGCTATGTCATGCTTTGCTTTTGAAGCAATTCGATCATGCGTTCGGCTGGGGGTATAATGACAGTCCCTTGACATGAAGGCATTCAAGGTATTGTCGAAAGCTTAGGTTCTGTATTTTCACTCTCTGCAACCGTTTGCTTTCAAGGGCCATGGGCACTGCTGACCCTATGAACCAATGATCACTTTCATGGGGTATGATAATTAGAATCATGATTAAGTGAACTACTATGTCAAATCAGGCGTAGGCATCCTTTGCGAAATATTTTAGCTTGAAGAAGCGTCTCATATTTAGCATATTTTGAGTCATACTCTTCATGTTACTAGTTCTTGTCTTTAATTATTTCAACAACAATAAAGCAATCATACAGAATAAGTTTATTTCCTCAAATCTCTTTCGTTATCTTAATCATCCATCAGGTTATTGTTGCTTCAACCAAACCAACTAATGTCTCGGTGCTTCTGTTTTGCTAGTTTACCTTGCAGAGGCAAGTATCATAGGATGGATATTGGCGTGCATCTATTTGTTTGAGGAACAACATTCAATCGAAGGTATGACTGCTTGATTATTGTTGTTGAAATAATTAAAGACAAAAACTAGTAACATGAATTTAAAAGGTCATGGCATGAACTGAATACATAAAACAAAATATAGCAGTGTATCAATGTCTGTCTCTCGAAGTCGTCGATGCATAAAAGATAGGTTTTGTGTCTTTTTTCTTTGACCAGCAAATCTAAAACCTCACTTGTCTCTTTTCAATTTGTCAAGATCGTTTTCTTTCTCTAAATTAAGGAATCGACACTAAACGTAAAAAAATAGTAAAGTCGGTTTTTAAGTTGAAGTTTTTCTTTTCTTGGAATATTGGATTTGCAATCGTGTCGTGTTTGGGTTTGATTATCTTTTGGTGAAACTCTAGAGGTTATATGTGTTTTTGGTATGTTGCATCAACATGTTTTGTTTACAAGATTGGAGTTATATGCTTAATTTGTCATGTTTGTGCTTCTTAAAACTTGACAAAAAAAAAAATCATTCGAGACTTGGTTTCAACCATAAAACAATTTAGGTGTAACCCATAATTAGTTTAGCAAAGAGAAGAACATAAACGACCTTGGTTTTCAATCAATACTATGAGTTTGGTATATCTAAAGGATAATGATTTACAGTCCGCGTTGGTTAGTCAGCAAACTTCCTTTGTTCTTTTCAACAGATGAGACTCCTCTCTCTGAAAAGATTTGCGGATAATCCGTTATGAATATTAACGGATAAGACCTCATCCGCTGAAAAGAACAGAGATCATTGGCTGGGCAACCAATGCTAGCGATGGATCATTTTTCATATCTTTATACCAGAATTGTAGGACCTATATTTAGTTTTTCAGGTTGAAGTAGCGGATAGCATCATAATTTATGATATCGTAGACGTTGCTTTTGATTCTTGTATCACTCCCGCATAATCCCATCAAATACAAAATATGACAATAACGAAATATAAAAACGTCGAACCTGACCTAATACTAAAAGGGAATGATTGTTAACAACTATACCTTGTGTTGTGTTTGGATCGACAGAACAACGTTGTGAAAGAAATGGGATAAATGATAGTTTTGAGTGGTTGTCGTAATGGAATAAGTTATTCCATTGCTTAATGTTGTTTAGTTAGTTATTTTAGAATAAAATTTTATAACATGTGGTTTTGCTATCGTAGGACTTTTTTTTTTTTTTACATTCCATCAAGTGAGATAAATACATTAATCGATTCATTCAAGCCTCGAATGACAATCCTCATTTTGGGAGAAATCGCATTTCAAGCAGAATTGATTATTCTGTCAAGAATGTGTAATCAACACATTTATTTTTTAAATCTCAAGAATAAATGATTTCATTTTGTTTTCACTCCATAAATCCAAATGCAACATTAATGTCTTTTTTATTGTTAAGATCGAAAAAAATTGCTAGTTTCTAGAGGAACCTATATCGAAGATTTAGAAAGGTTGAAAATTATATGTAGATCATCGAATCACAGGCCGTTTGAGGCATTTATCTTCAGATTTTTTGTTTTGTTTTATGAGGCATAACTAATTAGGATAGGATTAGTCTAATATGGTTTGTTGAAATTAATTGGTGACTAAGCTGAACGATCCCTATATTGACGCTATGTTCCTGGGGGTGTTCGATGGTTGATTATTCCATCTGTTTCATTCTTATCATAACAGTTTTACCTGTTCTTATAATTTATATGTATGTTGAACAATAAAGAATGACAACTCTATTCCAGTGATAGTGTAAGATAAAGAAATGAGGGGAAAAAAAAGAGAAATAATGGTGGTTGAGTTGATGTAATATAAAAAAATTATTAAATATGAAAATATTATAATTTGAATAAGACATTCAAAAACATTATAATTTGAATGGTAGGAATAAAGTATGTTTTAGACTATTATCGATCAGATTTTTGTACATCTAAATTTAATCATAATAGATTTTCATCTACTATAGCTCGAGGGTGGGAGAAGGGAGGATGGCGGAGGCGGCACCCTTGGTATATTTTACAATCAACCACGTACTATTAATTATATATATTATTTCATCTGTTTCACAAAGAATGTAATCTTTTGATCGGATACGCGTATTGATGTAAAATTTGACACGTGTGTACCAACGATCAAACGTAATTGTTTGTAAATTTATCATTGAACATCAATGGTTATGCAAGTTAGGTACTTCAACTTAATATATATTGCAGGATGATTAAACGCGCATATATATAATAATAAAAAATACATATATATTGCATTCTTTATGAGATGAATGGAGTATTATAATCTGGAACTTTGCATATGCAGCCATACAAGTGTTATCTTGAATTCTTGATTACATAGGTATCTTGTCTGTTGAGATGGTTCCGTTGACTTTTTTTTATACACATGTAAATAATTATTCTTTTTGTCCCAAATAAATTATGATAGATTCACTTTATATAATTATTAATGAAATCTTTGACTTTGTTATAATTAACAAAAAATGCTTTTGTTTGATGGTAATTAAATGTAAAAAAGTTATGTGCGTGTATAAATTTCTTGTGCCGAAATTGGAATGGAATGAGGCTTGGGTTTGATTCATTTAATCAAAATTTAGTCCTTATTTCATTTTGTCTGGGTTGGAACATAGTTTTTAAATTTCAACCACTTTATTTTTTTTTTTTTTTTTGCCAAATTGAAATTGAACTATTACAACTTGAATTTCAACTTCTCGTCACTCTTTGATGGAAAAAATTATGTGATTTAAAGTAGGATCATTTGGACATTTATGTATCCTAAATATATTAATTGAAAAAACCTTGTAATATTTAAAATTAATAATGTTTTGCAATCTATTTGAGACGAAGGGAATATACAAGAAGCATAATATGTGATTCTTAAGCTAGT
>LIEC01007443.1:0-23644 GCA_001925005.1 Drosera capensis
CCCCCCCCCCCCCCCCCCCCCCCGCCCGACCACATCCAAACTTTCTAGACATCGATGAATCTGTGTGGGGTGCCAAACGACATCATCTACAAGGCCTTCCCGACCTCGGTCAGGGGACTAGCTCAGATGTGGTTCAGTGGGCTCATCCTAGGATCTATCGGCTCGTTCGAAGCCGTGGCCAAGGCTTTCATCCCCAAATTCATAAACAACTGAAGGATCCAGCTGATTTCTAAACATTGTCCCCCTTACTAATCTCAGGTTTTCAAGTTTAAATCTATAACCTTAACGTGCAATAATTTTAACGATGCAACGTTCATCGTTCATAATTTTTATTTGCGCGTACATTATATACGTACTGTATGTATATTTTATATCCAATAAATAATAAAATAAAAAATCAAACATTTTTCTGATATTATATCCCCAGAAGAGGACAAAGACAGCTCAACCACCCCAGGTCGGGACTCCGTCTCCTTCGAACTCGAAGAAGATGAGAACACCCTTTTTCCCGGGGTGGAAGGTGTCTCTAAGATAGAGTCATCTATGTCTTTAGGAATCCTCCTAACCCTAAGTCTCCTATACAAAATGACATGCTTCTCAGAATCCTCACCAGTTCTTCAAAAATCCATTGTTATCTTAGAAAAGATTTGAGGATGCCGAGTTTGTCAAAGAACGCCGAGTTCAGGAGTAGACCGAGTTCAAGTACAAGGAAAATATGAAAGAAAGAGAAAGTGAAATAAAATGAAGGGGGGCCATGCCCTTAAATAGAGGATAGACCATCATCCTCCGTTGGCTTTTGGTGGAAGGCCCAAAGATTTTTGACGAAAAACCAAAATGCCATCCACTCTGAGGTCGACACGTCATCAAGCTAGCAGAAGGGACACCTGCATTGATTAATATTATAATCTCAATACTTGATTTATGTTATTTTAATTTTAATCGTTTATTTGTTATTATATATACTTATGTCATGACATATATTCTCTAAGTCCGTCATATATAGCACTATATATTAATTATACAATGAAAGGTTAGAGCATCTCCAATGGTACTTGTTATTTTGACATCGCTATGCCTATATTTTAACAATGAATAGTATCGATCCGTTATAATTTATCGATGTCGTTCCAATGATGTCGTGTTATATTGTGGCATTCTTTCCTAATGAATGTTGTAGATGTGACCACATATTAGCTTTGATTTTGTGTTTTCTTTTTTCTTAGGAATTGTCCTCAAACACAAGTGTGTTATAATTTGATAATGTCATTTATAATGTCAAATATATAGCTATCCATTCCGCAAAAGCTAAATTTTAGCTTAAAACAAATATACCCATTGGAGTGAAAAAAATACACTTTTGCTATAATTTGCATATAACATCTCAAATGACAATCTTATTGTGGATGCTCTTAACTTATCTATCTTTTCATATTTTTTTCAACAAACTCTCTAAACCAATTACTAGATTTGTATCGGACAAATAATCAAATCATTTTAATGTGACCCATGTAGCATGCATGTTTGACAATTGAGTAGGAAAGATTTTTAAAAACTATTCACATTTATCTCAGAAATGTAATAACACGACAATAATAAATAATAAATAACACTTATATATGTAATTTTAAATCATTATTATTCAGTATGGTTCACTACATTTAAAATAATGATCCACCAATTTACCACTACTTCACTTTCTAAGTCAAATACATAAATACACAAATGCATTACACATCCACCAATTTAACGCATTTCATATCATTAATCTCCATACAACGCGGTGTAAAATTCCGGACAAAAAAATGCAAAGCAGTGAGAAAAAGCACAGGAAAAAACGGAAGGCTAAAAATCAACCGGTCAAAAATTTTGCGCAACTGCTCCTTGAACAAGAAGCGACCCGACCCGACGCGACGGCCCACGACATCGTCGGGTATCCGAGACCGCAACCACCTTCCCCCAATTTCGAAGAACACCAATCGTTTCCCCTTTCCCCTCAAATCATCACCAATCAATCAATGGATCGATTCCATTGATCATCGAATCAAATTCAAATCGCTGTAATCAGAGGAGGAGAATAGAGGAAGATGAGCGGATGGGATAGGATTAGGTCGTCGAGATCGTCGAGGAGCCAGTCGACGGGGACGGTACAACTTGGGCGGATTCAGCCGCAGGCACCGGGGCATCGGAGCGTTTACTGTAATGATCGCGAGGCGAACGCCATCGCCAAGTTCCAGGTGATTGCTCTACGAGGAGTTGTGTTTATTTGATTCATGTGAAGATATATGTGATTAGATATGATTGAAGAGAATTGTGTTTGTGTGGGATGGATTATGAAATAATTGGTTGGTTGTTTGGAATTTGGTTGGGTCTAGGTTTAAGATTCTGTTCAGGAAATGAGGTTTGGTTAATCTAATGTTTTAGTTTAGGAATGTGTTGATGAACATTAGGAATGAGTCGTGTCGGGATTCTGTTGTGCTTTATATATGTAGATTACGTGTGGATGAGCACTGGAATGTGTCGTCGTTGGTTTGCGATGTAGCTAACTCTGTGGATTTGATGTGGACTGTGGATTCTGATGTTGAACGTTGGTGGACACTTGGGAGCTGAAAATTTGTGGGATTTCATGGTACTAGTTCGCAAGCAAACTAGTAATGTCGGCGAGGTTAAAGACCATCCATAGAGAAATGAACTCACCATCTGGTATCTTAATATTCGAGACCTTCGTGGCAGCTTTTCAGGATATGACTTATGAGTTTTTTGCTGCTATTTATTTATACGTAAAAGTTACGTCCTGATTGCTAAGCAGTGCTGGGTAGCTGTTATCTCTAGCAAGCCTTGTTTGGAGGCTGGGATGTTGTCTAAAATCAAGGAAACCTCTTCCATGCCTCATCCACTATGTACTTTATTTGTAAACCACATATCTCCATAGGCAACAGTTCACACTAAATTCATGCCAAACATATGTCTTAATAGATTGGTGAAGTTCTGTAATCATTTCTGCTAACATTGCAGAATTGCGTTGGATTCATGCCAAACTTATGTTTTGAGGCATTTCTGAATTTAAATATTGGGTTTCTGTAATATCTCAGGGAAATTCTGTATCGACCACAAAGTACAATGTACTGACTTTTCTTCCAAAGGGGCTCTTTGAGCAGGTATATCGTTTTCACTCTCTCCCATACCAAATGGAGGGAATTAAGTTGTTTTCGCTCTTGTTCTTTATTTACATGCTTTATCTTAGGACATTTGATCTTTGGTTCTGAAGCGTATTCTTCTATACAATTGACAGTTCAGGCGGGTGGCTAACCTGTACTTCCTTATGATCTCAATCTTGTCTTCTACACCTATAAGGTACTATCTCTTAAAGGACCATACTTTTGATAGATTGGCATGCCTGTGTCTCTTACTAGAATCTTCCCATTTGACATCTCGTATCCGATACGACATCTTATATGCATTCCAGTGTCGGGTTAATGCTATGTATTACTGCTAGCAGTATTCTGTTATGCGGCATAATTTGTGATGGCTTATGTTTTTGTGCAGTCCAGTTAGTCCAATAACCAACGTAGCCCCTCTGAGTATAGTGCTTTTCATTTCTCTGGTAAAGGAGGCATTTGAAGATTGGGTGAGTTTTCAGCATGTTTATTGTGCTGCTGTCATTTTCGTTCTGCATAATGCTGATAAATTACTTGGTGTGATGGTTCATTCCTTCATTTGTGAGGTTGATTGAGTTATCTTGTGACTGACTTTTGCATTGCTGGATTATCTTCAACAGAAGCGTTTCCAAAATGATTTGGCGATAAATAATACCTTGGTTGACGTATTACAAGGATCAAAGTGGGAAAGTGTTCCCTGGAAGAAGTTGCAGGTTGGAGACATTATCAGAGTGAGTGCATCATACTTTCTTAGAATCTGCAAGCAATATTGAATATACCACGCTCTCTATATATCTATGTTTTTAATCTCTATACGATTTTGTGTGCTTCATATATTCTTGTACTTTCACATGTTGCTTTTTAGTTTTTTCCTGTTATGCTGGATGTTTTGCAACTTCTTGTCTTTTTACTTCTCCACCTCATCTTCTTGCAGCTATTCTTGGTTTCCACTTCGCAACGCTTTGTTTTAAGTAAATCTCCATTTTCTGCAAATCTAGAATAGTTTTGTATAGATTGTCATGATTCAGGATAGGCATTATTTCTATCCTTGATTGCATTGAATTCTTTCTGCTGCTGCTGCGGCATTCCTAATCCTTCTGATTTTTATGTTGGTCTTTAGCTCTTCAAAATTGTTAGACACTACGCTTTTTGCAGAAATACAAACAAACTTTACTTCATAGCTTGAGTTGTTCCTTTTGCTTGTGCAGGTGAAGCAAGATGGAATCTTTCCCGCCGATCTTCTTTTCCTTGCTAGCACCAATGCTGATGGCGTGTGCTATATTGAGGTGTCGGTTATTGCCACTTGATAGTCACGAATAGAATTCTCTGCAAATGGGAATTAATGGAGAAATCTCAAAACCTTGCATCTTGCTTCATTTTATTCTGGTAATGTATTATTGTTATTTTGCAGACGTCAAATTTGGACGGTGAAACTAACTTGAAGATAAGAAAAGCACTGGAGAAGACATGGGATTACTTAACACCAGAAAAGGCGACTGAATTTGCAGGTAGGAAAGCTGATATTTAGGTGTGGTTCTTCTAATTTGCAATCCTTCAGTTAGTCTTTGGGTACTGTTAAAGAGAATCAAGATTTGGGCATCATCTGAAGAAGTTTTTGTGATTATTTTATGCCTGGTTACGATGATATTATTTCCTCCTATAGCTGCAGAGCATCTTGTCTTGTACTGCTGTCTTATCTTGTATGACTTATGCAGGCGAAGTTCAGTGTGAGCAGCCAAACAATTCCTTGTACACCTTCACAGGCAATCTGATAATAGAAAAGCAGACGTTACCAGTTTCTCCAAATCAGCTTTTGTTGCGAGTATGACTTGTTTACTAATAGTTATTTCCCATCTCTCGGTTACCTTAACCTATTAAAGCTGCAGAAGCAACATTTCGGATTTGTGTCCTTTTCATTACTAATTGTCTCTCTTTGTTGTCGTGAAAACTGAAACCATGTTATGCTCATTTTTACCAGGGATGCAGTCTCAGAAACACCGAGTACATAGTTGGGGCTGTTATATATACTGGGCATGAAACAAAGGTTTGTTCCTTTCACTTGACACGATCTTTGATAGCCCATCTCAGTTGAGGGATTTTGCACTCTTCAGTATGTATAGTCCAAAATATCCTATAAAGGTTTTTTCCTTTTGTTTTATTGCGGAGTTTTCCTTTAATTGGGATTTTGTTGGAGTTCCCTCCGTCATTCTTACCTTGCACTTTTTCTTAGTGGCTTCTCCCTCTCTCATGTGATGGTTATTAGTTATCCTTCAATATGACTAGCAATGACAAGTTGCAGGTTATGATGAACACAATGAACGTCCCTTCAAAAAGAAGCACACTGGAGAGGAAACTCGACAAGCTTATACTAGCACTTTTCGCTACTTTATTCGCTATGTGCCTGGTTGGAGCTATTGGCAGGTTAGATGATGCTAGTCTCCAATACTAATGTAGGTTTGGTCAGCTCCTTTGATCTTGAATTTTTGTCATCTGTGTTTAAATTCTCCGGTTTTTTTTTTTTTTGTTCAATTTTCAGTGGTATATTCATAAACCGTGAATACTACTACCTGGGTCTTGATGGGAAGGTGGAAGATCGGCAGTTTGATCCAAGTAACAGATTTGTGGTATCCTATTCTGCTTAATGTGATTGCTTACGCATACTTTATCAGTACCTTTCATCTCTCCGTCTCTGTGTAGTTGACCTTCTGTTTTTTTTTTTTTTTGGTGGTCGTGCAGGTTATGATATTGACTATGTTCACCTTAATTACTCTGTTCTCCACAATAATTCCTATATCTCTCTATGTTTCTATTGAGGTATGGACTATTGATATTTTGGCATCTAACACTTGACTTGAAGACATGGTCTCCAAGGCTCTAAAGACTGGTGGTTCTATTTCAGGGGATTAAATTTGTACAGTGTATGAAGTTTATCAATCAAGATTTAAATATGTACCATGTTGAAACAAATACTCCTGCATTGGCTCGGACATCAAATCTTAATGAGGAACTTGGACAGGTAATAGTTTGCCCATAGAATTCTCTGCAATCTGCAAGTGCCAACTGTAAAACTGTGAATACCTTTGATATGATAACCTGATGCTCCAACACTGTTAATGAGTGTTACTAACATTATTTGCTGATTTTGCTAGGTGGAATACATTTTTACTGATAAAACTGGCACTCTAACAAGAAACCTAATGGAGTTCTTCAAATGTTCGATTGGTGGAGAAGTATATGGAACTGGTATAACTGAAATAGAGAAAGGATCAGCTCAGCGCAGTGGAGTTCAGCTTGAGGTGTATACTTTTGAAAGAGATCATGCAAAGTGAGATGTTATAGATCTGTGCAAATGGTCTGACATTTCATTATTGATTATTCTGTAGGATCACAAACTAGCTAATGCTGCTCATGAAAAGGGTTTCAATTTTGAAGATGTCAGACTTATGCTTGGTGCCTGGAGAAATGAGCCTAATCCAGATATGTGCAAGGTTATCTACTAAATCCATTGCATTCTAAATGTTTTTTCCTTTTTCTCTTCTTTAGTTCAAAGTAGGACTGATAGCTTTAATAGCTTGTTATGTGCTTTTAAGCTGGTTGTGGACTTCATTATTCAGTTTGATGTGCCAACCATTAATATTCTGATGGATGTGGTTGTGGTTGCGGTTGCGGTTGTGCAAATAAAAGAATCTTGCTAGTTGCTGTGAATTATCCAGTATGGTGCACATACGCTGAATGGATTAGACTTTTACTTCTTTCCATCAATATTAAAGAGGTGGATTTATCACTTTCAGCTTTAGTTTTTTGAAATTAGACCTTGAGGTTATTTGTTTTTTCTTTGAAACTTATTCTTGTCCCCATCTTTGTTTGCGGGTGCAAATTGTTGACAGCTTTATCCCATTCCTTTTCTAGGAATTTTTCAGGTGCCTTGCTATATGTCACACTGTGCTTCCCGAGGGTGAGGAGTCTCCCGAAAAAATTGTTTACCAAGCTGCCTCGCCGGATGAAGCTGCTCTGGTCACTGCTGCAAAGAATTTCGGCTTCTTTTTCTACAGGTACATTTTGGAAGTTCTTCATTCTTTGTTTTTTCTCCAACTCTTGGTGTGCTTGGAGGCCGAATTGACCGCCACCTCTGCTTTAATGGGTGAACAGTTGAATGGTTAATTTTTTATCTTGTTTTGAACAAACAAATTAAATATTTATCCCACCAGGGGATCGTCTATTTGGATATGACTTTACTGTTTTCTGTTTTGTGCAATTTGTTAATAGATATGATATATCATACTTTGAGGGATTTATTTTCCCAGACTTCTTTTAGAATGAAATCTTCTTACATGTTGAAGTTGAGAGATCCAAATTACTAGCTTAATACTTTAATTATATTTTGTTTTGCCTTTTCTTCGGTTTTAAATTTCTGAAAGCAACTCTTTCTTGTTGATTCTAATATTCACATCCATGTTAGTCCTATTGAAGTACGAATTTGTAAACTTTTCCTTATTTAGAGGATTAGTCTCGCTCTTAATGGCAATTGTATAAAATACAGAGAGAAAATGTGAAGAACCATGTGTCCAAGTCTAGTATTGCATGCAACTTCTTTTGGAATTGTGCACTTGCAGGAAAAATATTTGTTTGAAGATGGTTATTTGATGTTGGTCGGATTCATAATGTTCCAAAAATTTGTTAAATGGGGTTAAATCTCAAAGATGACAAATATTGTATGTCTTAAACCAGATAAGTTCATGTATGCCATGAATTATATACCTATGGTCGCTTTTATAGATAATAGTATCCTTTTTATTCGGAACTAAAGTGTTGTTTGCATTCTTTTACTGGGGGTTGTCTTGTGATTTCAAATCTATAAATGTGTTGCCCTCTTTTTAGTCTCTGATAACTGTGCACTCAGGCGTACACCAACTATGATTTATGTCCGTGAATCTCATGCTGAGAAGATGGGTAAAGTCTCAGATGTCCAGTATGAAATCTTGAACGTCCTGGAATTCAATAGGTAAGTGCCTGTCAATACACTAGTACTAAATTCAAAAGGGATGAACTGTTTATGCATTATCTGTCATGTAGTGATATCACTTGGCATTTGTGTGGTGAACAGTGTGAGGAAGCGCCAATCCGTTGTGTGCAGATTCCCTGATGAGAGACTCGTTCTATACTGTAAGGTAATAGCCTCTTACTGACGCCATGAGGATGCTTTTAGCGGGTTGAGCTACTCATTAGTTTGACTGGAGTATGTTATGAACAGGGTGCTGATTCTGTGATCTATGAAAGGTTGGGTGAAGGAAATGATGATCTCAAGAAAGTAACCAGAGAGCACTTGGAACAGTTTGGATCTGCTGGTCTACGTACTCTTTGCCTCGCATACAAAAATCTGAGTGCTGATGCATATGAATCTTGGAATGAAAAGTTTATAAATGCAAAATCTGCACTACGAGACCGTGAAAAGAAGTTGGATGAGGTTCCTTTTATACATGAACGTTTATTGCCTTGTATGCATTTTCATTGGTCAATGGTGCAAGGCTCATTTTACTGACATCACCACCCATGCAGGTAGCTGAACTTATAGAACAGGATCTGATTTTAATTGGAGCTACTGCTATTGAAGATAAGCTTCAAGAAGGGGTACCTGATTGCATTGAAACTCTCTCGAGAGCCGGTATAAAGATTTGGGTACTCACTGGCGATAAGATGGAAACCGCAATAAATATAGCTTACGGTTAGTTTGTTTTTAGATCGTAAGCTTCTCTCTTATTGGTTTTGCTGGTTCAGAAATACTTGTGGCTCAAATTGTGAGCAACGGTTCTCTCCTGTTCATTCTGCAGCATGCAGCCTTCTAAACAATGACATGAAGCAGTTTATCATCAACTCTGACACTGACGAAATTCGAGAGGTGGAAGACAAGGTAAGCATGCTGTGTAATGTCTGTACTCTGTTCTATAGCTTAACGAACAGCGAGTATATATGTGCAAATTTTTATTTTTTATTTTTTATTGTATGTATCATTTAATCTCATCTTTGACGGCTAAGTTTGAGAATAGTGTTCCTCATGTAAAGGGATAAAAGTTGGCTTCTTGTTGTTTTTTGTTGATTCATTCTAAAGTTTAATGTTTAATCAGGGGGACCCTGTGGAAACTGCACGCTTTATTGAAAATTCTGTCAAAACACAACTAAAGAACTGCCTTGAGGAAGCTCAAAAAGTGCTCTACACTTATTCTGGACCAAAACTAGCGCTGGTGATAGATGGAAAATGTCTGATGTATGCCCTTGATCCAAGTCTTCGAGGAATGCTTCTGAACCTAAGCATGAATTGTAGTTCAGTAGTATGCTGTAGGGTTTCTCCCCTACAGAAGGCACAGGTATGCATCTTTACTGGATAATAGAGATTCAGAAATCTGTCATTTAGTCTACTTCAGATGCGTAGCTCTACCTCTGTGCTGCTCACATGTCGTGTCCACCTTTTTTATACAAATTCTTAAATCTATGGATGCATACATACTTTTTATTGTGTGCAAGTACCTGTTATCATCCGAAGCTAAAGTGTAGTATGGGTTAAACCCTTCTGTTTTTAGTAATAAAGATTCTTTCAGATTCTAGACCCCTTCAATCAGGAAGGATGTATTAGTTCCATCATAAAAATCGCTGACTGTGATCTAGTATTATGTTATTACGCATTACAAATTCTATTTTAGATTTTTGGTTCTCTGGTTTCTGCCTCGATTAATTATCACTCTGAAGCTTTTCTGTGATTGGTAGCAGAACTTAATACTTTTAAGTTGAATGGACCTTCACCGTACAGGTAACTAGCCTTGTAAAAAAAGGTGCAAAAAAAATCACACTTAGCATTGGTGATGGTGCCAACGACGTGAGCATGATTCAAGCTGCTCATGTGGGTGTTGGAATTAGCGGGTTGGAAGGAATGCAAGCTGTTATGGCTAGTGATTTTGCAATAGCCCAGTTTAGATTTCTCACAGACTTGCTGCTTGTACATGGGAGATGGTCCTACATTAGAATATCTAAGGTAAACATGTTTTTCTTAGTCTACTTTGGAGGTTCAAAATTTGTTGATGCTGTTTTAGACTGGCTCATGTTTCTGGCTTCTTTTTTGCAGGTTGTGCTGTACTTCTTTTACAAGAATTTTACCTTCACTTTGACTCAATTATGGTTCACATTTCAAGATGGATTCTCGGGTCAGAGATTCTATGATGATTGGTATCAAGCATTCTACAACGTTTTCTTTACGTCGTTGCCTGTACTCATGCTTGGTCTTTTTGACAAGGTATTAGTCAATGCTTGCCACACTGGCGCAGGGTTCTCTTTATTCTATCATTCCTTATCCTACAAAAGTTGTTCACTACCTAATTGCGTGGCATTCTATGAATATTATGATGTTATGTTCGTATGTTGCTTTTCGGCAGGATGTTAGTGCATCTCTTTCCAAGAAATACCCTCAGTTGTACATGGAAGGGCTGAGAAATGTCTACTTCAATTGGAGAATGGTTGCTGTCTATGCCTTCTTCTCAGTCTACCAGTCACTGATCTTCTACTACTTCATCATAACTGCCGGCTCAAGTCCTCAGACTTCATCTGGCAAGATGTTTGGCCTTTGGGACATCAGCACAATGGCCTTCACCTGTGTGGTTACTACTGTAAACGTGCGGCTTCTTTTGAGCTGCAATAACATCACAAGGTGGCATCACATCAGTGTCTGGGGAAGTATTTTAGCATGGTTCATATTTATTTTCCTTTATTCGGGTATCACAACCAAGTATGATCGTCAGGTGAGTGACTTTATTGTTGAATTTATGCCCTTGAGTTGTGACATCCATGTACTAATCTTTTTGTGGCATTTTTTCCTTTTATTGCAGGAAAATGTCTTTTGGTCTATATATATCTTGATGAGTACATCCTTTTTCTATCTGGCGATCCTTGTTGTCCCCCTTGTTGCGCTTGCTGGTGACTTCCTCTACCAAGGGTATGTTTCCTTCATTAGTTTTGTAGCAGCATTCGACAGATCAGTAGCAGAATTCCTTTCTTTTTGGAAAATGACTGAGTTTTCCGTGATTTTGTTAAAGGTTGTAGGTGTGAGTTTATGACTTCAAACGAACTTGAACTTTTTTCAGGGTACAGAGATGGTTCTACCGGTATGACTACCAGATCATTCAAGAAATGCACAGGGATGAGCCTGATGACAACAGGAACTCACGATTGCTAGAGGTTGAGAGCCATCTTACCCCTGAGCAGGCGCGGACTTACGCTATAGCCCAACTCCCGCAGCAGAGATCCAAGCACACCGGTTTCGCTTTTGACTCCCCTGGATATGAGTCATTTTTCGCTGCTCAGGTCGGCGTCCATGCTCCTCAGAAGGCATGGGATGTGGCCCGGAGAGCAAGCGTCAAGCGATCACGCTCCAAGAAGCCACAGAAGAGTTAGTTCCACACGATTCTCTGTCTTGTACAAATTGTTTCGTTCTTTCACCGTCTCAAGGGTGGCACATTCTTGCCTCATCTTGGTTAGGTGATGTACTCTACTTAGTGGTTTTGTTTTCCCTCTTTTTGCCACCTTAATGGACATAGTGTTAGGATCTTTTGTGAAGAGTATAGCGCCTTTGCCTTTAAGGATCATAGTGAGTCACGAGGCTATGAAAAAGTGGCCAGATTGAACAAACAACAGACTTGTCATTGTAATCTCCAGTTATATCATTCTTGATGCTATCCAGATAGGCGATCTCGTTTGATTTGAAAAACGAGGTTTGTTCTGCTTTGTGTTGTGTTCTCCATCACTTTGACTTCCTGGTGCATGCACCTGATACGTAGACCAGGAAGATACATTTTCAATGGTGCTAATCGGTAGATATGGAACTGCATTTTACGAAGCTAACCAGTTGGGGGATGGAAGGTGTACAGTTTTTTTTTTAGCTCTCGACAACCATTGTGGCCATGTTGTGGCTTAAGATGACATGAGAAGATCCCAACCCGAAACCCGAGTACATCTTTTCTGTTGCCAACCATTATCTGTTCTCCCATAGATGATAAGTCTCTAAATTTGAACTACCAACCCATTTAGTAAAACTAACATTCTTTATGCATTTTCGATCCCGTTCAAGTTGCTTGTGCTTAAAGTTACTTTGTCATACATACAGATGCTGCGCATAAGGGAAGCTTGTCTTATGCCCACAGTGGCACAGACGCACAGTGACACTACAAACACAATAAAATGTGCTGAACCGATCCCCGAGCGGCTTTCTACTTTCTGTAGAATGAGACAATATGTTATTTCACCGTAAAATTATGTACAAGTATAGAGAAACATGAAAAAGGCCCAAATCCTATTATGTGCATTTTTCCTGAAAACATCTGCCCTTCTTTCCGAACAGTACCAATCGTGGCTTCGCCTGCTCAACAACCTTTAGGTCTCTCATAACTGGGAGGCAAGGACGGACAATTCTCGTTCATATTGGCATAGAGCTCCAAGGTGTTGTAATGAGGCAATTCCATGCGATACTCACCAAGAATCTGGCAGAAGAGGATTTTACCATTATCCGTGTCACACCAATTAGGCAAGTGTGTCACATTGTCTTCGAATATTTTGAGCGTATATGCATCACGAATCTGTCATGAAATCAGACATCATTACGAAGAACATGAAGCAAGGGGGAAAACCAGCATATAACTCTAGCAAGCCAGAAGATAGAGGTAGGAACTCACAGTAAATTCAGTCACTTGAATGGAGCTAGAGAAAGGTTCAAAGATTCCTGCATCCTTGTACATTGCGAGAATAAAGGCAACACAGGTGGTGGATTTCCCATCACTGTAAACCCAATCATCCTGCTCTGGGATCGTAAGCAACTGGTCAAATGCCATCCCACGATTCTCAGTCTCTATGAGAATATCATGCAAGTCCAAACCCTGGAAAGCAGCAAAAATGAATCTCAGCAGCAGCTCTGATGGGGATGGCTTATTTTAGTCCGGACTGATACCCGGTGGAAGTGTCACGACCAGATAAAGGTTTAAAACAGAGGTGCGAAACTCGACTAGGATCATAGGTTTACTTCAACACAGAGGATAGAAGTACCTCTGTTCCAAGCCTTTTGTTCAGAGCTTCATTCCACATATTAGCAGCATATGCTGGCTGTATCCTCGTCCACATAGACATTACCGAAACAACCTGCAAAATTGAGAAGACCAAAGCATGGACAAGATATGGGTTCATTTGCAAGAAGAAGAAAATAACAGATGGTATCTTTTCTCCCATTATTTTCCAGCACTCCCTTATTCCATTTGCTTTCTTCTCCCAGCAGCTTACTGACCATGATGAACACTTCAAGTTACTAAAAGAAAACGAGTGGCGGGGGACTGAGAGCTTACCAAATTAGTATCCAGAGGAGGAGGATAGTTGTCTCCTATGGTATCAATCCAGCTAAAAATCATGTTATGATAACCATATGGTTTCCCTATCATGCTCCATGCATATTCCCAAGCTGCAGTTGAGTTAAATTTTGCACGGATATCGGGATGTAGTGGAAGCAATGCTATTTGTGGGTTTGAGTTATCCTTGAGTGCCAGTTCCCACCATTCATCCCAAGGTATGACCACAATAACTTCTTCACCCTGCACCACCATAGAATCAATTGGAACCAATTCAAGATAATAACTCACATTATCCTATCTCATATGCCAACTAAGAAATCACATCCAACTTGAGATTAAGCATAACTGTTCCTACAAGGGAACATGAAAATAAATAAGCACAAAATGAGGCAAACAGCTGCCTGACTAATGACTAGAAGTTTTAGAGAGCCATATGAGTTCTGCACCGCATACCTTTTCATTCTCATGTCCTGACTCGCCAACCCAAAGATTACCCAAATCATCCTTTAGGCAGACTGCTGTGTGGCCAGCAAAAGCCCCAGTTACCCATTTCTCCAATGTTTCAAAACCACCCCAACGACCACGGATCTTCGAAACAGCCAAAAAATCGCCAGAGTGAACATCTTCAGGGTTAATAATCGCTTTCCATGGTTTAGGACGCTTTTCAAACTTTGCGCCCATATGATTCTCAAGAAACACAATATTTGCATGCTGACCCCATGCAGAGTTAGAAAATAATGGCAAGACGTCCACTAAAGAAAGAAATGTGCCAAGCATTCCCGAAGGCATGAGAAACACAGACACTCCATGCTGCTTCACCTGTAAGCATATGGACGACCACATCAACTTAAAATTCGGCATCCAAGGATATCAGCGATAAGCATACAGAATGAGAACTCTTCCATACATATTCCAGCTCAGCAGGTTCTTCCCAAGAGTCGATTTGGAGGGTATGCTCTCTAGCTGTGAAGTAGTAGTCCCATGTAATCCTATATGGTGTTGCAAAGACGTAGAGATCCATACAAGTCCAGCTGTGAGCCGCAGAGGTCTGCAATTGAAGGAAATAATTCATCAAACATCTAGAAACACCTCAATTAGAATACGAAGGATACTGAAGAGACTGGAATCTAGGACAATTGGTGATGTCTGCAAACAGATTCCTCTAATTAACTAACTTGAAAAAAACGACCGCCTCTTTCATGTCGGTCGACTTCCAATGCTGTTCCAGCATCGTCCTAGATGAACTATTTCCTTCATCTAAGTGTTGTACGACATAAATTACAAGGTAACCAAGCTACAAGCGATGCAAGACAAAGATGTAAATACTCAAAATCAAATAGGAAACTAGTAATGCAACACTATCAAATAGTATTACAAAACAATCAAAGCAAGCAAGACAGCTGAAACAGTTCCAAAGCCATCATCACCCATACAGCACAAAGAACAGTCATCTACACAATATGAATCAATCTCCATTCATAACCGCAAGTAACCAGCAAAGAAACATGACTGGAGGCAGAAAACAACACGAACACAAACACAACACAGAACATACACCCAAAAGAGCTACAGACTCGATTAAACTAACCACACATCACACACAATCCCGATCACTCAATCCATCAAAAACAAAACCAATCCACCACAGCCTAAATCACCAAATCGAACACTCAAATCCCAAAACCCAATTCCACTTACCGTAAGATAAAGCATCCCGCCACCCAAATTGCCGTCATCAGCATCACCACCACTCTCACCACCAGTAAACTCAATCCTGGCCTGATTCTCCAAAAAGCACGCGCCTTTCCACCCAACGGACCCATTCCCTGGCGCCACCGATCCCACAAAGGCAGGGAGCAAATCAACAGCAGAGTGCAGATTATTCAACACCGGCCACGAGATCTGGCGAGGCAACACTGGGAGCACGTCCTTGACCCTGAAGGGTACCTTGAATGCGGATATCGAATCGGGGCTGATGATGAATAGGAACCCTAGGAGGGTGATCAAGGGGAGGAGGCGGAGGATCATGATTGGGGATTTTGGGGATTTGGTTTGGGGATTGAGTGAGAGATTGGGAAACCCTAGAAGTGGTGGACGAGGCGGTGGTCCATCGGCATTGATTGAATTTGGGGGCGGAGACGACAAGTTTGAACAAACAAGTAGTGGTGGTGATATTTGAGAAGTTGTTTGTGAGAACAGCATGTGATTTGGTGATAGTTACTCCCTACCTCCAAAGATTATTGCAACATTGGAATTTGACACAAGGATTAATGGAAGTGTTTAATTTTTGTTATAATGATTTATGTATTCCTATATTTTTGTGAAATTGAGAAGGAATAAAAAAAAATGAGAAATGATAATAGAAAAGATTGATGTGATATAAAATATTTATTTGGTCATATGAAAATTACAATGAATTGTCTGTGCACGTATGTCGTAATGAATTTTGACTCGTTTTGTGAGACGATTAAATAATGATTTTTTATAAAATTTTCATAAAATATTAATGATAATTCTTATTGTATAATATAACATTGGCTAAAAAAACATCATTTTTATGTCGTTTAATGATAAAATAAAATTAGTCAATTCGTTGGAGTGTTATATAACATTGACTAAAAAAACATGCAAGAGTTTGGCTAAAAAAACATCATTCTTGGAGTGTTATATAACATTGGCTAAAAAAACATGCAAAATAATAACAGAAGTCAATTCGTTGTAATTTACATAAGACGGGGTGTAAACCCGTGAACCGAAGAGTCTAAAGGTAAGGACTGCCTTCATTTTAATTATCAACCCAGGATTTAAAGATAAATAGTTCTTAAGACAAATAAGAGGAGACAGTCTCGTACAAGCATGCTTTAAGAGTTTGGCGAAAGCAAAACATACGAAGGAGTTTAAAAGCTACACATTAGCTTTATAACTTCTCCAAAAACCTTTAAAAAGTTCTAGTACTAGCGCCAAAAACAACACTCCAAAAACCCATAGTAGGGCACCTACACTTCCAGCACCGTTAGTTTGTACTCGTAAAGTTTTAACCCTAACGTGGAATCCATCAACGATATACTTAATTTCCGCCTCTAAATATTATAACAAAAAAAAAGTATCTGTTATAAAATACGCATCCTCTTGCCAAGAGTTTTATATACAAGTTTGTCAAACTGTGACTGATTTTATGAAACGTAGCTCACATCCCAGAAATCAAGCATCTCAATACCAAATGAGGGTATAACTTTGTGAACATTTGCAACAGAGAAAATATTTGTTGAAGACATTTTTGTATCAAAGAACTGCTTTGTTACTTGCGGATGACAACTTGGTGAAGAAAACATGGACCCAAATGAGTTATCGTCCTCGTTTACCGGAATAACTTTTCTGACGATTTTGTCGTACCGCTTGTCTGTTGAACTAATTCTGGCCCCATCATTTGTTGATCACTTTTCTCGTCCCAACAAAGTGGTGATCGACATCTTCAACCATAGAGGGCGGCATAAGGTGCCATTCCTATATTAGCATGGTAGCTGTTGTTATACGTGAACTCTACCATTGGTAGGTGCTGATCCTAATTGTGTTTGAAATGCAGAGTATACAATCGCAACATATCCTCAACTACTGTAATCGTCCTCTCTGATTGCCCGTCTATCTGAGGATGAAATGTTGTGCTGAAGTTCAACTTTGTACCCAAAATAACAACTTTGTACCTAGAGGTGAACCGTGGATCACGATCGGGGAGGGTTTCAACAAGTTTTTTTTTAAAGCAACCAGAAGGCAGTGTTTAATCAGATTTTATTTTTTTTGTTATTTTTTTTATGTGGGTTGTTACACTAGGAGTAAATAGTAAGATTATTGTGATATTTTCACACAAAAAGGTTACTATTTTAAATAATGTTGTAATTATTTTCTAAAGGACAAATTAAAAAAATTGTAATTTTTCACTCAAAAATTGTTTCGGACCGAGGGAGTACTACATCATCGATTTAGTCATTTGAGTGATTGATCTTGTTGGATTACAACGATAGAAATACAGTCTTCAATGATAAAGTTCTTTCGTTGTGCACAACGGTAGTTGATTCATCGAGGAGAAATTTAATTTAAAGATAAATTATTGTTATTTCGAAAATTATTGATATTTCAAATCACATGTTTAAAAGTTTGATACATCATTTCCATCAAAAAGTTCAATACATCCTAATGACATACTACATTGATAGATGTCGAATGCAAAATATATATACAATTTAACCATTCAAAAGGATCTAACGAACCTTCACGTTCATTACGTTGGCAAATTTCGTTGTCTAACTAAAACATGAACATCATAGACAGGGACGTAATGAAGGCAGACAAAGATGTTTCGCACTAATTAAAAAGAGCTTATCATAATCGATATAAACACTGTTTGTCAATCTCAAGTAATGACATAAAAACTAGGTTTCTTGTTGCTGATATTCCATTACACTTTCTCTGCCTCCAACGACTGCCATTTTATGCAAACAAACTTCATTCCGATTTTTTCTGCTTTCTCCAATAATTCATTTTAGTCTGATGACGCAGCCAAAGGGTCTGCCTGATTATATCCCGAATATGTAGCAGTTTGAATAGCAAGGGAGACGCAATGCACTGTCTTCCACTGCCAACGGGTGTCTGAAAGGATTCAGTTGAATCTGAAACAAGAAAGCGAGCGCCTATCAAATCCAAGGCAGACAATGATCGAAATCTTGGATGATAGTTTCTTCAACATTAAGGTAAGGAGTAAAGTGAAGGGAATGTACAGGAAGCGTGAGAGTACTGTCGAACACATTGCTCAGACAACGAGCTGCAAGATGAGCAGCCTCCTCACAGAAGTCCGAGAAAACTGCTGGTGCGTCAAGCCCCTTGATCAGCTCCTGCAATCATCGGTTAATTTAGTGTAAGCATAGCAGGAAATAAAAAATCCTTTGCTTCTCTCCTTATTTGACGCAAAAGAATAGAATGTTGGCTACCTCAGAAAAAGGAGGCTGCAGCAGCGGCAGCCACTAAGCTGTTACAACAATGTTTTTAACCATTACATTTATTAGATTTGAAATTGAAAGATTTTTTTATTTTTTGTATTTTTGACTCTTCCTTTTTCTTTGATTTTGTGACAACAAATAACGGTTGCAGTAACTTGTTGGCTACTGC
The DNA here is from genome assembly GCA_001925005.1 of Drosera capensis. Classification (NCBI taxonomy): domain Eukaryota; kingdom Viridiplantae; phylum Streptophyta; class Magnoliopsida; order Caryophyllales; family Droseraceae; genus Drosera; species Drosera capensis. Next base: position 18,689 of record LIEC01007443.1, read on the forward strand.
TACAGCCGCCTCACTAACCTACGGCTACTTTGTACCGTAAGTTCAGCTGAAACATGGGTTTTACGACATTGAGAAAAGTGGGTTAATTTTCTCCAATGCACATACAAATGGTCCCATTTGAAGCCATATAGTTATATAAGAGGTGTATGGAGATACTAAAGGTGCGGAAGACTTACAATAGTAGCTAACCAGCTTCGGTACGCTGCGATACCAGCATTTGGTGCAATGATAAGATCAGGAGAGGAATCCTAAAGGGGGGGAAAACACGGGAAAATGGTCAATAAAGAGGATTGGCTTCAATATGCTGTCTTGTACATCGACCAAGCATGATGCTTATTCAAGAGGATATATCTTCACCATGTCTCTAAAACGGTTATGATATAAGCCTCTAAAAAGCCGCAATGTGACTGCGGAATCTGCTTCGATTGAAGCACCCAGACTGGTGTTCTTCCTCGCCATTTTGCATTCACAATCTTCATAGTCACAATGAGCATAGCTATACAGGGTTATCTTCTCACCATCCCTGCTTATTATGATATCAAGAGAAACAAATGAAAGTTGCCAAATGGAACTTCCACAATTTGGTGGAAGAGATCTCAAAACAAGGTAGCCACTTGACCTTTGTTGTGGAACGGCAGGTCCAACGAAATCAATATGCATCTCGTATGATGGTAGAAGCGCGAGCAATTCAGCAAACACGGCGAGTTGAAAGAGCTCTCTTTCAGGTCCTTCATAAAATGTGAAGAAAACGAGAAACATGTCAGGACATTAAAGATGCTGCCAGGAGTTGACAATCAATCAATCCAACGCATTGCCAACTTTCCATACAGGAATAAAAAGTAGATCTCAAAGAAAATGGGAAAACAAGAGAGTATGAAATCGATCTTAAAGCTCACACTGCTACAAAAACACCAAGTAACCAACCTGCTATTTTTTTTTATTTTTTTTTTGTAGGAAAAAGAGAACTTCTATCCCAACAAAGAGGGGAGAAAAAGAAGATTTACCAAGATAGTGAATCTTGAAGTAGCGAGTAGCCCGAGCACTCACTCTTTCACAAGATGCCATTTGCATCGCATGGTATATCGTCAATGGCTGCCAATCGCATAAAGAAACTATCAAACTTCTGGTTCACCATTAGGAGAAGTATGTGACATAAGTGTTACGCTCCTTATTCCATTACTCTTCCATAAATATATTACGCAGATACTGTTCATTGTTGAGAGATCATGTTCTTATGTCCCTACAGTTTGAGCCAAGCAAAGGAAAATGACTGACTTGTGTTCACGGAAGTTGGAGACATCAGAATTCGTACCCAATGAAGTAGCAATGCAACCGGTGAATCAAGAGGGATATTTCTCCACTCATAGTACTCCTTCCAAGAGCTTAATTGTTTCGACAAAGGACTTGAAGGGCCTGCATGACATGAAACTGAACTCCTTAGGCAAAATATTTAAAGCTAAAGCATCAAGCGAGAAGAAATTACAGGATGGGGAAAAATATACCAGTACATGGACACAAATTGCTCGCAAGGTTCCAACAATCAATCAACCTACAAATATCAGGATACCATTTGAAACTCAGATTTACCTTGCTCAAAACAAATGGCTAAAATATATACAAAATTAAAACACATAAACCAGATGCCTGGAATTCGTGGAAGAGAGGCTAAACTCCTCGCATGAGCATTCATGTAACCAAATTCCAACTTGATGAAGATCCCGCTTCTGTAGGAATGAACACCTATTCAACTGTGCTTAAGTTTTTGACACAACCAAACCAAATAATCAGCACGCATACAAGTGTCACTTTAAATCAAAATAAAGCAGAACCAGCCGACACTCCAGATATAGACAGAGATATGTTGTGAACATTAAGCTACCTGCCATACCTTGTTGATCAAATGTGAAACAGAAATCATTCAATGTGTTGACAGACTTCATATGTTGTTCTAGCCTCCCGCACTCTTCCTTGTGATCACTCCAGTGTGACAGCTGAAACATAACCATGTCGAGTGTCAATAAATTTACTACCATTAAACAGACCAACAGACATACAATACCACATTCCGGACCATTTACTCGTTCGGTTCACCACAAATTCAAATCCTGATCACCGTTCTCAAATTCAAGATCACAGGTTAATAATTTTCACTAGCATGGTCAAGACAGGGCCAAAATGGTAATCATTCAGCTCGCTCTTCAGCAACTTAGCCAACGATCAGATCCTATCACACAAAACAATACATCACCAGTAACATCTGCCACCACGCAGACACAGAGGTATGATGAGGTAACATTTCCAAACAACGAAAATTGGACCGCCTCCAATTCCATTGCCATAAACATAGATATGAAGAGGAGGAAGAGAAGGAGCAAACCTGGTGAGAGAGGGAGCAATATGCGACGACGTCGCAGCGAGCGCATCGTCTCAGCGAAGGACCGATGATGCAGCGGCTGCCTCTCCCTTTCGCCGCACACTCCATCTTACTCGCCGGCGACGCAGTTCTCCGACTGGGGTTTGATGTTGTATGTCTTGTGCGGCGTTTTTGAGGATTTGATGGATTCTTGTTGGGCCTGGGAGTCAGCGTTTCATTGGACGTTGGGCCTGTTTGATATAGATTAAGCCTTAGTCTATTATCACATTTGGGCCTGTTTGTTCTTCTCAGGTCCAAGACTCTGGCATTTTTTTATTTTTATTTTCTGGGCAAAATATGCTAGCAAGTAATCCATCCGTTCCATAACATACACAATACATTAATTCGATATTCTGATTTATATGTATTGTATTTTTATAATATTTGATGAAGAAAAAATATTTTTTTAATGATATTAAGATTTACTATAATTATAATTTTAAAAAAAGATAATGAGATTAATATTTTTATGTTAAAAAATAATTAAATATAATATGTTATATATATTTTTAAACCAAAAAAATATATAAATATTATTTATATTACAAAACGAAAAAAAATAACTATCATTAATAGTTGGATTGCTGTGATATTGGTACAAAATTATACTGCACCTGACTAGAACTGTTTGTGTAATAATGACAGTGATATATGCTGAACTCGTACCATAGTATGAATGATACAGCAAGCAAAAGTGGCAAATCAATGGGTATTGAATGTTCATACGAATACGATCGCCCAATAAATTCAGAACGGATTCCGAAAGCCAAAATCGAATGGCTCACTGCATCACAAAAATCCAACTTGGATGATAAAGTAACCGAACAGTGACTCCAAATGCAGCGGACCATGTCATGATACAAAAATAGATTAAAAAATCATATTTTTGAAAATCTTTAAAAAAAAAAGGAACAAAGCGGACTTTGGAGATCCGATGCGATGTGACAAGTGCAGAGGAAGATGGACGACGAAAGAATAATCAATCAAAATCTTCGACAAGAAGTGAAAAGGAAACGAAGATATATTGTGGAGCCGCGGCCAAGCGTGTGGGGAATGCAAAATCAGCCAAATGTTTTTCGAATCAAATCCGCGTCGTCAATCGGTCATCGTCTCGCAATCTTGGGCTTTGGCTGGCAGATTTGATTTGGATTTTGGTCTAGTCGTGCTCGTATCTTCAATATTGATTTCGCTTTGCTATATGAGTCTCAAACATATCTTCGGGACCGTAACAGGACATCTCGTAATTGACAATATACTTCTTGATTATTTGCTCGATATGATCACAAGTTAATTTCGCACTAAAATAGATTTTGATTTTTTATTTTTATTTTTTTTAAAAAAAATTAATCAAATAACTTATCATGTGGAATGATAATGATCACAAATTAAAGGTTAACAATGTTGGGAAAATATTCAGGGTTAGTCAATGAGGTGGAATAGTGAGTCAGTGATCATCATCATGATAGTATCACTGTTTTCACTGTTCGGAATCGGGAGGCAGTAGATTTTTACATTGTGATTTGATCTCGTGCTTGTCCTTTGTTTTTTTCCATTAATGCTACTGTTTTCGTACACTGCGAGATCCATTCAAAAATCTTCTGTGTCTCTGTGTGAATGTTTCAAAGAATGCAAACAGTACGTTGTTGAATAAAATTTTGTTTTGTTCGAGAGATCATCGACCGGGGAACGAGTCAGAAATTTAGAGACTTCGAGAATGGAGCTTGTGCATTGATGAACGTCAACTCTTATTGCTTCTTGTAAATAGAATTGCTTGATCCTAATTCGATAAAATAAAATTTGCTACAAAGATAAATTTGTCACGCAGTATAAGTTCAAGTAATACCGATTCCGTATAAGTAATGAGATTTATTATAATAGTTATATAAAAAGATAGTAAAATTAATATAAAAAAATATAATTGATTTGATATTTTAGATTATCAATCTCCAAGTAATTGAATAAACCGATATGATATAAAATAATAATAAAATATAAATGTTTTAATAGTTTTTTGTGAAAAAAAATCCAATTATGAAAGGTTGTGGAGTACTATTTTTTATGGAACACTCAAATTTTACTAAGTATTAAAATCATAATGAAACAAAAAAAGTAAAAAAATATTATATATATATATATTGAAATAATAAAATTAAAATTGGGTGCAACAACACTTTTCCTAACGCTACTTTTTTCCGTTTTCGGCATAAATTGAACTCCTCTCCGTCATTCATTCCCCGTGAATCGAATTATCAGCTCAAAATCCGGCGGCAGCAGAGTCAAACCCCTTTTCCCACATTCCCTCAAACTCCTCCCGATATCTCACGATAAAATTTTAAAAAAAACCTCAACCAAGAGTATAAATCATTTTAAAAATGACAAAAAGAGAAAAGAAAAAAGGGAAAACAGTGTGCGTTAATGGGCAGTGGATTTGAAGATCTCACACACCAAAGCAGCGGATTTCAAGAATCTCAAATAAGATGGGAAACTACCAAAAAGTCAGTCACCACTACCACCCTACAAAATCTCCCCACACATCTTCCCCC